>CM054936.1:24383265-24575661 GCA_029168755.2 Tillandsia fasciculata | reverse complement strand
CAGCCAGGAGGTGTTTGGTGTCCCGGGATGTCAGAGTGCTTTCTTTGCCTCTATGGTTTCGACTTCCCGAGCGAGGCTTGATTCATCGTGGATGTGTAGCCTTTTTGGCTAGTGTTGTTGAGGGGCCTGCCTACGCGGCCCCGGGACTCGGGGATATCCCTATCGTCCGCGAGTTCCCGGATGTTTTCCACCTGAGCTGACTAGTATGCCGCCCGACAGAGAGATCGAGTTTGTGATTGACGTAGTTCCAGGAACTGCGCCAATCTCTAGGCTCCTTACCGGATGGCACCGGCTGAGCTGAGAGAGCTTAAAGCACAGTTGCAAGACTTGATGGATAAGGTTTCATTAGACCCAGTGTGTCGCCCTGGGGAGCACCGGTGCTATTCGTGAAGAAGAAGGATGGGTCACTTAGACTGTGTGTGGACTATAGGGAGCTGAATAAAGTGACCATCAAGAACAAGTACCCTCTGCCGCGCATCGACGATCTCTTTGATCAGCTGCAAGGGTCTTGTGTCTTTTCCAAGATTGATCTACAGTCTGGTTACCACCAATTAAAGGTGAAGGCCGAGGATATTCCTAAGACTGCTTTCAGATCACGGTACGGGCATTATGAGTTTACAGTTATGCCGTTTGGATTGACTAATGCCCCTGCCGCCTTTATGGACTTGATGAACAGGATATTTCGGCCATTTCTGGATCGCTTTGTGGTGGTGTTCATAGATGATATCCTGGTTTACTCCCGAAGCGAGGCCGAGCATGAGGAGCACTTGAGGACTGTGCTACAACTTCTACGGGAGAAGAAGTTGTATGCCAAGCTGGTGAAGTGCGAGTTTTGGCTTCGGGAGGTAGCTTTCTTGGGCCATGTGATTTCCGCCGCCGGTGTAGCTGTAGACCCGGCGAAGATTGAGGCAGTTCGTGATTGGCCCCGACCGACGACTGTATCAGAGGTGCGCAGCTTCATGGGATTAGCTGGTTATTATCGTCGGTTTGTGGAAGGCTTTGCGAAGCTTTCCACACCCCTCACTCGGTTGACGCGTAAAGGGGTTAAGTTTATCTGGAGTGAGGACTGCCAGAAGAGCTTCGAGGAGCTGAAGGACAGACTGATGACTGCTCCTATCCTTTCCCTCCCTGTTATGGGGAAAGGATATGTGATCTACAGTGACGCATCGCACAGTGGACTGGGTTGCGTGTTGATGCAGGATGGGAGGGTAATTGCTTATGCATCGAGACAGCTCAAGGATTACGAGAAGAATTACCCTACCCACGACTTAGAGCTCGCTGCCGTGGTGTTTGCACTGAAGCTTTGGCGCCATTACCTGTACGGGGAGCATTGTGAGATCTACACCGACCACAAGAGCTTAAAGTATCTGTTCACACAGAAGGAGCTGAATTTGAGGCAGCGCAGGTGGTTAGAGCTACTAAAGGATTATGATGTAGACATCCTTTACCACCCAGGCAAGGCTAACGTGGTCGCTGATGCTTTGAGCCGGAGAGCAGTTCAGAGTTTGTCTATGTTGATCACAGACCAGGCGCCCCTATTGGAGGAGATGAGACGGCTCGAGATAGAGGTTGTGTCCCCTGGGGTCTCTGCTAGACTGACGTCATTAGTCGTGCAGCCCACTCTGCTGGACAGGATCAGGGAGAAACAGAGTGAGGACCCCCACTTGACCAGGATTCGAGATCAGCTTCCGAGTGATCAGTCAGGGGACTTTACAGTGGATGCTGCGGGAGTACTGAGGTACAGGGACCGAGCATGTGTGCCAGTGGATGCTGAGATCAGAGAGCAGATATTGAGAGAGGCCCATTATACACCTTATACCCTTCATCCTGGGGGGACTAAGATGTATAAGGACCTCAAGGCACATTTTTGGTGGAATGGCATGAAGAGGGATGTCGGGAGATTTGTGGCCCAGTGTTTGACTTGTCAGCAAGTAAAAGCTGAGCATCGGGTGCCAGCTGGCAAGTTACAAAGTCTCCCAATCCCTGAGTGGAAATGGGACCACATTACCATGGACTTTGTGGTCGGACTGCCGAGGGCACAGGGCGGAGCAGATGCTATCTGGGTAGTGGTGGATCGACTTACTAAGTCAGCGCACTTTTTGCCTATGCAGACTACTTGGCCACTCGATCGACTAGCCCAGTTATACCTTGATGAGATTGTGAGACTGCATGGAGTACCCGCCTCCATTGTGTCAGATAGAGATCCGAGGTTTGCCTCGCGTTTTTGGGGGAGTTTGCAGACTGCGATGGGGACTCAGCTCAGATTCAGTACAGCTTTTCATCCTCAGACTGATGGGCAGTCAGAGCGGACCATACAGATCTTGGAGGACATGCTGAGGGCTTGCGTCTTGGATTTCGGCGGAGGTTGGATTCGGCACTTATCCTTGGTTGAGTTTGCGTACAACAACAGCTTTCAAGCGAGCATACAGATGGCTCCGTTTGAAGCGTTGTATGGACGCAAGTGCCGATCACCACTTTATTGGAGTGACGTAGGCGAGAGACGGACCTTGGGGCCAGATATACTGCTAGAGGCAGAGGAGAAGGTCCGGGTGATCCGACAGCATCTTCAGACCGCTCAGAGCCGACAGAGGAGCTATGCTGATGTTCGGCGACGAGACTTAGAGTTTCAGGTTGGAGATCATGTATTTCTGAAAGTCTCGCCGTCCAAGGGGATCAGGAGGTTCGGCATTCGCGGGAAACTCAGCCCCCGATACATTGGACCATTCGAGGTGTTGGAGCGTATCGGGCCTGTTGCTTATCGACTTGCACTTCCCCCGAGACTGGCTGGTGTCCACGATGTTTTCCATGTTTCCACATTGAGGAGGTACGTCTTCGACCCGTCGCACGTCATCGACTTTGCACCCCTCGAGATCAGCGAGGATTTGAGATATGAGGAGCGCCCAGTGCGGATTCTTGATCGGAGGTGAAAGAATTGCGCAATCGGACCATCCCTATGTGAAGATCCTTTGGAGCAATCATGATGAGCGCGAGGCGACGTGGGAGCCAGAGTCAGAGATGATGGACGCCTACCCCTACTTGTTCGAGGCTCTGGATTGAGGTATGATTTTAGTTTCGAGGACGAAACTTTTGTTAGTGGGGGAGGATGTAGTGTCCCAGTTTTTCCCCTGTGTTTTTTCCTGTTTCGGGTGTGTAACACCTAGTGTTGGTGTGTTGGGCCCCAACATGTCAAAGTGATGTGTTGTTTGGACTTAGAGGTGGTTTTGGAAGCGAGCCTGACCTTCGGCTGACTTTGCCGAATTTTAGGAATGGAATCAGGCCAAACGGAGGCCGTATTTGGATTCAGCGCGGAAAAACGCTTGAAAACGGCTATTTACTTATTTAATTTGGAGTCCGGATGCCCAAAAACGGACCCCCGGAAGTTTTCTGCGCAAAATGGTGCACGGGGGGGGTCTGTGGACCGGCCGGGACACGTGGCGCTTATTATTGGGCCGGCGCACGGCTCTCGGTCCACGGAGCGGGCCGCCGGTGCACGGTGCACCGGCGGGCCACGTGGCAGGCCCGTTGGTCCGGTCCAGGGCGCGCGGCGCACGGGAGGGTGCGCGGGCAGCGCGGGCAGGCCGGGCAGGCGCTGGGTCAGGCGCGGTGCACGGTGCACCGGGGCGCGCCACGTGGCGGCCCCGGTTGGTCGGCGCACGGTGGCGCGGCGCACGCAACACCGCGCGTGTGGCGGCCGTACGCGCACGCGGGCGCGCGTTCGGACCGGCGCCCGTGTCGGGCGGGCGGCGCCGCCCCACGTGGCGCCCGCCATTGGCGGGCGCCCCCACGCGCCGACCCGGGGAGGGGGCACGTGGCGCTCCCCCACTGGGCCCGCACGGCTGCCGCCTGTTTGGCGGACGCGTGGCGGGCCCAGGGCCGGGTTGGACGGAAGGTCGGACGGGCGGGGATCCCGTGTGCGGCCCGGGTTGGGCTGGGCCGCACTGTAGCCGCCCGAATCTTGGCGGGCCGGGCTGCACTGTAGCAGCCCGAAACCCCCCTGCGCCCGAAAGTGGGGACACAGGGGATTTTGCCAATTGTTTTTGGTGGGCCTATAAATAGCCCCCTCCTCCCCTTTGTTGGGCTTTTTCCGGAAATAGAGAGAGATCCAGGGAGAGGTGTGAGAAGAGAAGTTTTTTCTCTCTAATTTTCTACCTCGTGGTGCGTTCCCAGATTTTTGGGAAGATCGACAGCGGCGTTCCGGATTTTACAGTGTGCCTCGGTTTCCCCCATTTCGGCCCGTTATCGTCGCATTTCAGTCCGAGGAGTCCCCTGCGCAGTACAGAAGTCCGATTCCGACGATTTCTTCGCCAGTGTGTTCCTAAGAGGTAGGGCTTCGTTTTTCGTGTTGATGGTTTCTCCAGATTCCGATTCTTTGCACGATTCCCGAGGTGATTTGACACCCCATTTTGCTGTTTGGATTTTTGGACAGCGGCGACTTCGACGATTTTTTCTCCGCGTAGGAATATCGGATCGGGGATTCAAGAGTCGATTTTGGGTGATTTTTCGCGAGGAACGCAACCGTGATTTTTCTGGGATTTTAGGAGCTCGGGACAGAGGTGAAAATTCCTCGTTTTGCGTGCTGATTTTTAAACAGCAAATGTGTGTTTGGAAATTGTGATATTTACACCGTGTACACTTGTGTGATGTTGTAGGACATTGTGGCAGCTGACGGTGTGTTTAGAGGACAGCGGGTATTTTCTGGGTACATTGTACACGCTTTTCGAGGTGGGTGGTTGCGTATCCCTCTTTGTTGATTTGCACACTAGGAATAAAAGAGTCCCCAATTATGCATGTGATAGATAACTTGTAGTATATGGACCTATTGCATTTGGCCCCTAAATTAATTTAGTAGCTTCTATGTGATAAATCTGGGACAAGGAAATTGGACATTTGCTATATCGTGAACCGCATGCAATTTAGTAAACCAACAATATTATTAAAATAATTCTAAAAGTATTCTTCACATGAAACTTAGTCCTTTCCAAATGTTTTTAAAAAAGAACACAAGATTTTTACGTGGAAAAACTCCAAACCGGAGTAAAAAACCACGGGACCGATAACACGGCGAAATCCACTAGAATTAACACACGTACAAGGTGATATAACGTACTCACAGACGACTCATTTTGCTCATACGCTCCTAGTAGATCTTTCCGCTCGCTCCACGACGCTTCTCGAATCCACGATCCGCGCCCAACGCTGAATCCACAGCGTCCAACGTCGAGTCCACGACGTCCAACCGAATCCACGGTCTTCACCTTATGGCACGCTTCGAATCCACGAACGTACCTCGCTCCGAATCCACGGAGAGTGGGCCTTGAATCCACAAGGCCACGCGAGTCCACGCGCCGATTTTGGGGTAAATCGTTGTTGTTTGGGTGGTGATGATCCGCCGAATACTTAGATCAAAGATAGATCGGAAATACCATCTAAGTATTCATTGATGAGATTCGGAATGTGAGTATGGAAAACCTAGAATCAAATCAATCAATATAGATGAAGAACCATAGAATGAATCTAATGATTTCCGTTCTTCTCTATATGTGATCTTTCCGGTAAATTGGTGATTTGAGTGATGACAGAGCTACATGCAGGATTCCCTAGAAAAAATGAAAGGGCTATTTATAGGTTAGAAACCCTAGGAAGAATATTCGGATCAAAAACAGCCTTTTCTGGAAAGCATTTACCGACGGCGATCCGGATTGGATTTCTTTCAGCAGTTGAATTGACATACCACTGTTCTTTCCTTTTTGCCTCTTTATTCCTAGTGGGTGCGTCAGCATCAGAGGTTTTACCCACTAGGGGAGGCTACTGGTTTATCTAGTAGTTCTCACCCCCATTGTTGTTTCTTGTTCTTTTTCCCCCTTTGTTTTGCAGAGTCGACTGTGGGAGCTGCTGGGCCTTCAGCGCAGATCGAGGTAAGAGGATCGCCGACTAGCTAGATCGTCTACCCCGAGCGAGAGTTTAGCCAGACTATTACTGTACTCCCCTTTTGTATCTCAGACTTTAGTAGTTTACTTTTGGGTCTGGCTGTGGCCAGCTGGTTGTATTATTTATCGTGAGCTGGGAGTATATTGTACTTTTATTACCGTTTACAGTTTATTCCAGTCTGAGATTACTGCTAGTTCTATTAGTTCAGCTCTGTTTATGCTCTTCTACTGTATATTATCTATCTGAGCAGGTTACCAGCGCTTCGTGTACATGGAAAATTCTGTGTACACGGCGGATCTGTTGGCGGGCCCGGGTTCTGGTTACCCCCGGGGCGTGACATGGGTCCCCAAGGCTGACTGAAGACTCCCCCAGAAGTGCGAAACGAACCTCGGGTCCCTATCTGATACAATCGAGGTGGGTATGCCGTGCAGTCTCACTATCTCATCCAAGTATAACTGCGCAAGTCGCTCCAACGGCAAAGTCATCTGTACAGGCAAAAAGTGTGCAGACTTGGTGAGTCTATCCACGACAACCCAAATCGCATCGGCCCCACTCTGTGCCCTCGGCAGTCCAGTGACGAAATCCATGGTGATGTGGTCCCACTTCCACTCGGGAATTGGAAGACTCTGTAACTTGCCAGCAGGAACACGATGCTCTGCCTTCACTTGCTGGCAAGTTAAACAATGAGCCACGAATCTTCCAATATCCCGCTTCATTCCGGGCCACCAAAAATGTGCCTTGAGGTCCTTATACATCTTAGTACCACCAGGATGAATGGTATAAGGTGTATAATGGGCCTCCCTCAAAATCTGATCTCTGAGCTCAGTGTCCATAGGCACACACACTCGGTCCCTGTACCGTAGTACTCCCGAGCTATCCACTGCAAAATCCCCTAACTGATCAGCCGGAATCTGTGATCTAATCCGAGTCAAGTGGGGGTCCTCACTCTGTGTCTCTCTAATCCTCTCCAACAGAGTGGGCTGCAAGACCATAGACATGAGTCTAGCGGAGACCCCAGGGGATACAACCTCAATCTGTAAGCGCCTTATCTGCTCCACAAGCGGTGCCTGCCGGGTGATCAACATGCTCAAGCTCTGAGCTGACCTCCTACTCAAAGCATCTGCCACTACATTGGCCTTGCCGGGGTGATAAAGAATACTCACATCATAGTCCTTTAGTAGCTCCAACCACCGGCGTTGCCTCAAATTCAGCTCCTTTTGTGTGAACAGGTACTTCAAGCTCTTATGATCAGTGTAAATCTCACAATGCTCCCCGTAGAGGTAATGCCGCCACAACTTCAGCGCGAACACCACGGCTGCAAGCTCCAAATCATGAGTAGGGTAATTCTTCTCATAATCCTTTAATTGCCGTGAAGCATAAGCAATTACCCTACCATGCTGCATCAAAACACATCCCAAGCCGCTGTGAGAGGCGTCACTGTAGATCACAAATCCATCGCCCATCACTGGAAGTGCTAAAACTGGTGCCGAGATCAATCTCCTCTTCAGCTCCTCAAAGCTCTCCTGGCACCGCTCAGTCCAAACAAACTTTATCCCCTTTCTGGTCAAACTGGTCAGGGGAGTAGAGAGCTTCGCAAAGCCCTCTACAAAGCGACGGTAGTAACCTGCTAATCCCAAAAAGCTACGGACCTCAGTAACCGTCGTCGGTCTAGGCCAATCCCGAACAGCATCAATCTTCGTCGGGTCCACTGCCACTCCTGCGGCTGATACAACATGGCCTAGAAAAGCAACCTCCCGGAGCCAAAATTCGCACTTTTTAAACTTGGCATACAGCTTCTTCTCTCGCAGAAGCTGCAGCACTATCCTCAAGTGCTCCTCATGCTCCAAATCACTCCGGGAGTAAATCAGAATGTCGTCAATAAACACAACGACAAACCGATCCAAGTACGGCTGAAATACCCGGTTCATTAAATCCATGAATGCTGCAGGGGCATTAGTTAATCCAAAAGGCATAACTGTAAACTCATAATGCCCGTACCGGGATCTAAAAGCCGTCTTGGGAATGTCCTCGGCCCTCACCCTCAGCTGGTGGTAACCTGACTGGAGATCAATCTTGGAGAACACAGACGCTCCCTGCAACTGATCAAACAGATCATCAATCCGAGGAAGGGGGTACTTGTTCCGGATGGTCACTTTATTCAGCTCTCTGTAGTCCACACATAATCGAAGCGACCCATCCTTCTTCTTCACAAATAAAACTGGCGCTCCCCACGGAGATACACTGGGCCTCACAAAGCCCACATCCATCAAATCCTGCAACTGGGCTTTCAGCTCTCTCAGCTCAGCAGGGGCCATCCTATAAGGTGCCTTCGAGATTGGTGCGGTTCCTGGAACCACATCAATCACAAACTCAATCTCCCTATCCGGCGGCATGGTCGACAACTCTGAGGGAAACACATCTGGGAACTCGCGGACAATAGGGATATCCTCGAGTCCCAGTGCCGCCGTAGGCACCTCTACAATCGTCGCCAGGAAGGCGGTACAACCCCTACTCATCATCCGCCGGGCTCTCGCCGAAGAAACAGTCATGGCAAAAAAAGTACTCTGGCAGCCTCTGTAAACGAACTCCTCCTGTCCAGGCTCGCGGAGGGTCACCGTCCTCTCTCTGCAGTCAATGGTGGCAAAATACCGAGCTAACCAATCCATGCCCAGTACCACGTCGAAATCCTGGAGCTGCCGCAAGACGAGCAAGTCTGCCGGCAGGACCCAGGGTCCCAACTGTACAGGGCAATCCCTACAACACTCCTCGACATGCAAGACATGGCCTGGAATCTGAACCTCTAATGCATGCGATAAAGAAACTACCTCTATACCATGTAGGGATGCAAATGCTCTACTAATGCATGAGTGCGATGCGCCAGTATCAAAAAGTGCTCGGGTATGAACTGCAGAAATCAAAATAATACCTGCGACGACGTGATCTGCGGCAGAAACATCCTCAATCTGGGCGGCATAGATACGCCCGCTCGGTGCTGGTGGTCGTCGATCTGGCTGCCGCGAGGAAGATGGAGCATGATCAGGCCTACCATAGGCCACAGAAGGCCCTGTCGTCTGCTGAGGAAGAGAAGGTGCAGAAGCGGTGGAAGTAGCTGGAGAACCTGCTCTGGGGCATGAGCTCTGAATGTGACCGGCCTGCCCACAACGGTAGCAACGGCCGTGCCTCTGCTGACAATGCATCGGTAAATGTGGCCCTCCACAAAAGATACAACGATCCTGCCGGGACTGCCGCGGAGTCTGCTGCTGCTGAGATGACTGCTGGGGTCGAGGTGGTCGACGCTGCTGCGAAGACTGACGAGATGATCCCGATCTCTGGCGCCCCTGCTGTCCACGACCCTGAGGATGGAATCGTGGGGGTCTCGGGGGTCCCTGCCTACTCGACTGCCCCTCATCCACCGGCGCCGGGCGCTTCGCCCCAGGAATCACTACGGGGGCTGGAGCCACCTCTGCCATGACGGCCTCTCCAGACTCAACATATAACGCCTGCTCCATCGAAGCCTCTAATGTCTGCAATCTGCGAGAGCGAACAAGCTGATAAATGTCCCGGCGCAGCCCCCGCTCAAACATGTAAATCTGGTGAGCCTCATCCCTGGCCACGTGAGGCATACTAGCTATCAACCGATTGAATTCAGCTATGTATGCATGCACGGGCCGATCTCCCTGGCGGAGACTCCTCAGCTGCTCCTCTAAACTCTGCCGTACACTCTCAGGAAAGAAGGCCCCCAAAAGAAGACTGCGGAACTCCGCCCAAGTGAGAAGCTGCGACCCAGGGGGACCAGCGGGTCGCACACGCCGCCACCAAGCCTCGGCGTTGCCCTCCAGATAATGCGCTGCCAGGAAAACCCGAAACCGATCCTGAACAAACAAACTCTCAAAGTGACGCTCCAAGGCCGTAACCCAAGTCTCGGCCTCCCACGGCTCAGCACCCAGACCAGAGAAACGGGGTGGATCGAACCGGCGGAGCCTCATCAACAGATCCACCGCTGTACTCTGCTCAGAAGAAGTAAAAGGTCCCGTCGGCTCAGACGATGGTCTGCAGGAAACTGGCTCAACGGGGACTGCCGGTGCTGACGGAATCACAGGGGGCGCTGCAGCTGGCGAAGAGGGCACCGGCGAACTCTCAGGGGGTGCTACCACAGGCTGTGATCTCTGCTCTAACATAAGCATCATCCGACCCAAGGCCTCCTCCTGGCGTCGGGAAGCCTCCTCCTGGCAATGCGAGGCCTCCTCCTGGCGTCGCAAGGTCTCCTCCTGACGCTGAGAGGTCTCCTCCTGGCGCTGGACAGCCTCAGACATCTGTGCCAACTGGGCGCGAAGCTCCAGCACCTCACTCTGATGTCCCTGTCCCGAGTCCTCCTGCTCGGGCACAGAAGAAGAAGGCTGCGAGCGCGTCGACATCCGGCGTCGCGGAGGCATCACTCACCTGCGGGGAACAAGAAGAACAGTCAGAACCCCCCAGACAAAACACGACCCAATCCAGCGAAAGTCAATGGCATGTCGCCCTTCCCGTAGCACTATGTTGTCTGCAGCCAACATAGTTGCCACTGAAGGAAGACATGTCGATCACTCATCCCATCCACTGGGAGAGTTAAGGACTCCAATCCAGACTCTCGCTAAAAAGTTACGTCTCTCACGTAAGTCATCCTAGGGTCCAACCATAAGCCTAGGGTTTCTAAGTCCTCAATGACCTACACCTAGGCTCTGATACCACTCTAATCTGTCACGCCCCGGGTCGAAACTGCGACCCGGGCTCGCCAACAGATCCGCCGCCCATACGGGAAGCCCCGCATAGACGTAGCGACTAACCTGCAAAAGAGATCTACACTAAACAGATATCAGAGCTGAAAAGTAAAAGCTGGATGAAATAAAAACAACTCTCACAAAATATACAACCAGAGTCCTCACCCAAATACAAATGTCTCTCAAGATAAGAAGAGTACAACTCAATCCTCACTACAAAGTCACTCGACATGAAGTCTCAAAAGTAGGGAGGTACATCTACTCTCAGGCGACACTGGTAGGGATCTATCTCGCGACTCCCTTACCTCGATCAGTCGGGTCAGCAACAGGTGCGGCAGGAACTGCAGAAGAAGAAGTCCCTGGGGAAAAGACACCACGACGGGTGTGAGAACTACGTCCCAAGTAGTTCTCAGTGGGTGCCGCCAACAAGCCCGACGGTCTGCCCACTAAGTCTACTAGAGGCAAAAGTAATAATGCAGTGCGGAAAGGGAAAAATGCTGGTAAAGTAACTCTACAGCTACTATGCCTCTATCTAGATGCTCAATAGCGGAACAGGAAGAACATGATGCTACAACTAGCTCTCGACTCAAACCACCCAATCTCAACTGACTGCCGCATAGGGTCCAGTCAAACCTGCGCCTACCTACTGCCGTCACGTCCCGGGGGACCGGACTTACGTAGGGCGTCCGTGACTGCCACTAACTGGCCCAGCCAGAGGGACTGTGTCCGTGACTGCCACTAACTGGCCCAGCCAGAGGGAACACTGCGTCGACAAGTCGCGATAGAAGAACAGGCCCAACTCCGGAGTGGCTCTCGAGGGGCGCGACCCCAACGAGTAAAGTATCCGCGCATCTCTGTCGAGCTCAAATGTGGCTCATGCAGGCTATAATCCAAATCCTCGATCAACAAGATCGGCTGTAACCAAAGGAACACTGTCTCACTCACAGGCTGGAAAACTGCACAGCCGAGACTCACTGTCACTCACTATAGCTCTCAAGATCCCAGATCTAACACCAAAGTCACTCTCCCAAAGAAACCTGGTCTACAGACTGCTAACAACTCCACTCGGTCCCCAGACACGAGTGTAAATGCATCCCACAATAATCCGACCTCTCGGCCCACTACTTGGGCGAGGAAAACTCTAAGTCCAGAGTGATAAAAGAATAGTGCAGTGGGAATGTCTAGAGCAATAGAAACCTAGCCCAAGTTGAGGTTTTCTACAGTCTGGCTGAACATGCATCATATGGCAGTGGTGCTAGGTCAAGTTCCAAGATAACCAATAATTAACGACTTGTAGGGAGCAAGATAATAATAATCAACAGCTTAGGGGAGAAAAATAATCACATGATCATCAAACTACAACAGGAACATCAATTCACACATTCTAGCATGCTGGACATCAAACATTAAAATATGCAAGTCCCTAAAGCTAGAATTAGTACACAGTCCGCTGATCTTGAAAAAGAGGTCACCCACCTGATGCGCTGATCTGTCCAAATCTTACAGCTGATAATACCAGAACCACAGCAACTCACTGTCCAGTACGCTCAATACAGTCCAAAATCCCACCTGGGTACAACATAGGCTACAGTTATACACAAATCTCCAAAAATCTGTCCAAATATCACATGCTGAATTTCAGCTGTACAGATGCTGAAATTTCACCTGTAGATAGAGCTCAGTAAATTCCAACAAAAATACCCCGGCGTTCCTCGCGTCGATAGCTTCGAAACAAGTACCTGCACGCCCAAATCGGAGTTCCGTAGGCGAAGATATAAATTCCACAACACGGGCGCGCGAAAACACACATCCACATAACTGTAAAATCTTGCACAGATGAAAAGGAAAATATATACCTCCGGGAAGATCTCAGAAAATTCCAAAAAAAATACCACGATGATCCTTGCGTCGAGTAGATGAAAAAAGTCTATAAGCACGTCCTGATCCGAGATCTGTGCGCGAAGATATCCTCAAAGGAAGCCGCTGTCCTCACCAAAAGCTCACAGAAAAAGGGTCCCAATGAGCACGAGAAAACACCTCGAAAAACGCGAAATCTGTGCGCGAAGATATCCTCAAAGGAAGCCGCTGTCCTCACCAAAAGCTCACAGAAAAAGGGTCCCAATGAGCACGAGAAAACACCTCGAAAAACGCAAAATCTGAAAATGTCCGTGAAACCCAAAATCGTAGCCTCACCTGTCACGAATCTAGCGGCGAAGAAATCGCTCGAAAAGATGGTCGGAGTAGGTCGGGGGAGCTCGTACACCGAAGAGCGACGGAAGAAACACCGAAGAACGAGCGTCGCGCCGCGCCAAGAAAATAAGAATCTCGAAAAGCGTGCCCCCAGAAATTTCCAAAATCTGCAGATGGATGCTTGAAGGTGAGAGGATCAACTTTGGTAAAGGGCTCTCTGCGGTTTGGAGCTCGGAAGTGCCGAAAAGGTGAAGAGGAAGAAGATTCGGGCCTTATATAGGCTGTAGAAAAACAATTGAGAAAATACCACGGGTGTCCCCACTTTCGGGCGCAGGGCGACTTTCGGGCGGCTACAGTGTTGGGCCGGCCCAACACTGTGCGCGCCCGAAACGGCCCGGGGCCGCCACGTAGCCCGACCAACAGGCGACAGCGGCCCGAGCCGCTCCGCTGCGGCCACGTCGCACGCCCCGGCGCCCGACACGCGTCCCGCACAGCGAACAGCTGTGCGGGGCGCATGAACCGCCGACACGTGGCACCTCCCCGGTCAAACCGGGTAGGTGGCGCCCGCCAGTGGCAGGGCGACACGCGTCCCTGCCACTGTCGCGGTCGCACGTGCGGGCAGGCGGCGCCTGCCACGCCCGCGCCCCCGTGCGCCGCACCCGGTGAGCCGACCAATCACACGCTGACACGTGTACCCTGCACCCGGTCCACGCACCCAACTTAGGTTCCGTGGACCGCGCCGCGTGCACCGACCAACCGAGGGGTGCCACGTGTCCCCCCGCCCCGGTCCATGCACCGCCGCGCAAACTCCGTAGACCGCGCCTCACGGGCCCGCCAATCAGGCGACGCCACGTGTCATGCGCCGGGTCCGTGCACCCTGCCGCGGCTCTCTGTGGACCGCGCGCTGCAGACCGGCCAATCCTGGGCTGCCACGTGGCAGCCGGCGGTCCACGGCCCCTCCCATGCACCGAAATTCACCGAAAACTTCCGGGAGTCCGTTTTTGGGCATCCGGACTCAGAATTTAACAAGCAAATAGCCGTTTTCAAGCGTTTTTCCGCGCTGAATCCATTTTCAACCTCTGTTTGGCCAAAAGCCTTCTCAAAATTTCGGCAAACACAGCCGAAGGCCAACACAGCTGTAGATATCTCACAGGGTCCATCTGTAGCATCTCCTTGACGCACAATGGGCCAGACACACCAGCAATAGGTGTTCTAAACAATGGATTCACCAAAAAAGCTGCATGGGAAACTGGGCCACCACATCAGCGGCATGAAGGCACCCATCCTTGTGTGTTAGAGGCATTTGTGCGCAAAACGGACGCGAGAAATGGATTCAGCGCGAAAAACCAGACAAAATAATGGATTTTTTAGGATTTTGCAGCGAATTCAAGCGCCCTAAAACTGGATTCGGGCTCCCGGTTCGGCAGCACTGTAGCGGGTAGGCGTGGGTGCAGCGGATCAACGTGGCGCGGCGACTGAAGGTGGGGACACGCGTCTCACACGATTGGGCGCGCTGCGGCCTCGGGCGCAGAGCGGATAAGGCGGACCATGTGTCGCTCAGTGATTGGCTGGCGCCGATTGCCCTGTCAGGGTGCGACGCGTGGCGCGCGCTGGACGGCCGATCGGACTTTTGGGCACACGCTGGATGGTTGCCATGTGCCCATCCCTTACGTCCGAAAGATTGGGGCCCCCGAAACCTTACCCTCAACCTGAGAATTGGGCAATTTTGTGGGCTTTAAAAAGGGCTTCTTCTCCAACATTTGAGAGTTTTGGACTTGTTCTTTTTGGGATCTTACTGCAAAGAGGATTCCACCTTCATCCCCACAATTCTTGAGCTTTTTTGGGAGGACTTGGATGCATCTTTTTCATATTTTTTTCCCCACCTTTGGAGAACAACACCATTGTTGCACCTGCTGCCACCTCCGTCGACGTTTCGTGAGCGGCCTCCCTTGGGCTAACCACTTGGAATCTATGGCTGAAATTTGGAAGGTATCATCACATGAGGTAGGCCTACAACTTTCTTATTGACCACTCCCCTCCATTCTCGAGTATTTATGGGGTTTTTATTTCATCTCTGAGACCCTCATGTACAGGGCGTAGTTTTGAACAGAGTTTAGTATTTATAGTTTTTCTTGGTTGTTTGTGCATGAATTTTTGAGTTTAAGGACTTGATTTGCATCTACACTCACAGAGGAATGTATTGGTACCCTTCTTAGAGAATTTGGAGGTCATTTGCTGAGATATCTTTATCATTCTTCTCGGCCCTGTGACAAAGGTTAGTGTAGATTTTCAGTTTTGGCAATGTTTTGATGAATGAACCTTGGGGATATGCAGATTTCGTGGTGATTATTGGTTCTTTTGTGAATTTTAGAGTTTGGGCATGTTATTGAGATCAAGGTGAGTAATTTCTCTTTTGGTTTCAGTTAGATATCACCTTTGGATTAGCCCCTACATCTCATTAGATTATTTGATGAAATTTTGATGTTGTTTGGACAACACCTTCACATTTGTTTAATTTGATGGCATAATAGATTTGAAGCTAAGTTTTTGTGAATTTGGGGATGTTCATTGGACAGAGGAGAACTTAGAATCTCAGTTGGGAGCTTCATTTTGAGGTATTTAATGCAGATTTTGCATTCTTCCTTCTTACCTATTGTTTCCTGGAAATTCTAAAATTTTCTGCACAAAGGTGATTGGTTTCGCGATTGTGCTCAATCCGGCAGGAGATTTTGAGTGATTTTGGATTCGTTGGAATCTTAAGAGGCTGAGGAACGCGCACACCAAGTTTCAGCCCGATTGGACCCCGGATCGTCGCGTTTCAGGTGGGTTGGATTTCCTCCAAAATCAATGGGCTTCACATTAATTCTATTATTGTAGTTGCCATGCATGCTAGAGATAGTGCTATACTAGTTATTTATGATAGTTGTAGAGTTGTGGACCTTTGACTAGCACCCTGTCATATGATGCATGATCTCTGACCAGACATTAGAAAACTCTCAACTTGGGCATATCTTAGTTGTTTTCAACTTCCTACACTTGCATTATCTTTCCCTCCTGACTTAGTGTTTGTCCTCGCCCGGGTGTTGGGCCGAGTGGTCGGGGTAGTGTAGGACGCATATTGCGTTCGTGCCTGGGGGTCGAGCGGAGTCTGGTAGCTGAGGCTAGTTCTGTGCCAGTATCGGGAGCCGTTCGAATAGATGGTGGTCCCGGGTCGTCGAGTATTCTCCGACCAGTTTTGTTGCCATTGAGTTCGTGGTGGTGTGAAACTTATGAAAGCAGGACCTTGAACCCAGGATGTTTTTGGACACACATGATTTCGGTAAACTAATATTTTCTTTCTGAATTTTGAAGGATCGTCGGAATCTGTTCTTGTTTGATTAAGGTGAGGCACTAGCCCTTCGGGGTTTGGAAAGTAAAGCTTGTTTTAACTGATTTTCTTAAAACTAAAATTGATTAAAATGTGTTTAATCAAATCAAAATGGTTTTCTAAAAATAAGCTACCTTTTGTCCTCACCCAAAGAGAGTTCGAGTGAAAATGATTTTTAGAGATGAATATCATCTTTTCATATAAACCTCCTCACCCGAAGAGGGTTCGAGTGATCCGGGTGTACTGTTTCCATATTTGGGTCGAGAGCTATGAGAGGTTGTGCCTAGAACTTGTTCTTGTTTGATTGGGGTTGTAGGCGCCAGTCTCCCAAAATTTTCAGACCCTTAGTTGTTGATAGCTGTCGAGTTGGTGAGTGATCCAGGGCCGTTGAGTGTTTTCCGGTCGGTGCTGTGAGTTGATTAGCTTTGTGAGTCTTCTGATATGGTTGATCGTGGATTTGAATTATACCCTGTATGTGCTACTGTTGTGATACTTGATGCCGCGCTGTTTTCCTCAGTGGGGTCGCTCCCCGTGAGTTGCCGCTTCGAATGCGATGGTGGGCCTGTTGAGGCAGTTTTGCGTGATGGTTATATTAGTCCGTTGGGACACCCTACTAAATTTCTGCCCGATGTGGATGGTGGTTGTAGGTGAGCGCAAGCTTGACTGGACCCTATGTGGCAGTCATTACGATTGGGTCGATTGAGCATATCGAGTTTGAATAGTTGCATATTGTTGAAACCAGATTTTTCTGCCATGGGAGGGAGCGACATGTGGAGTCAACCATCGGTTGAAAGACATCAGCCGACAGGGGTTTGAGTCAACAAGGAGGGACTTGCATCCCGATTAAGACCAGCCCTGAGCACGGAGGCGTATCGCATGCAGTATAATATCAGTTGAAGCCATTAGCCGATAGGAGGAAGAGCCAACATAAGGGTTATCACGTCATCTAGAGTTGACTCCGATTGAAGGAGGGTGTCCGACTGCCCTGATCAGACGATGAAGCATGTGGAGTCGGAATCGACCTTCGGTTAATTATGCCGAAGAAGGAAAGGCCAGACCGGTCTTAGGCGTGTAACAATATAGTATGAGGAACACGCTATTGGATGAAGACACCAATCGGCGAAAAGGTGGGTCAGCCGAAGAGGGGTCTGCGTCCCAACCCGAATCGATCTCAGTCACGCAAATACACGAGGCGCGACAAAGAGGCGATCAACAGGAAGATCATCATCTCATCCAGGACCGTCCCTCGGCCGAAGAGAGCTATCAGACCGCCTCAGGCAAACGACAGAAGAGGCGAAGTCAAGGTCAATCCTCAGCTGCCCTGAGCCGTAGAAGGAAAAATCTTGAATGGAACGAAGGTCTTCAGGCGCGAATCACGCAAAGGACTCGGATTAGGCTTAATTATAATCCTTCTATCCCTTTTCCCCCACTTGTATCCCCTTCTTTTATCAATATAAAGTATAAACCAGCCCATTCGATCGTGTCTTTATTTACCTTTCTCGTATTTAGAGTGTAAACCGGCTCATCGGCCGTGTCTTTATTTGCTTTCATGCATTCAGAGTATAAATCGACTCACTAGCCGTGTCTTTATTTGCTTTCATGCATTCAGAGTATAACCGGCTCATCGGCCGTGTCTTTATTTGCTTTCATGCATTCAGAGTATAAATCGACTCACTAGCCGTGTCTTTATTTGCCTTGACACTACAATCGACTCCTTAGCTGTACATTCGCCTCTCCATCCGGTTTGGCTATCCTTAGTCGAAACCGGCGATCCCTCTCCACCTCCGTAAACCTACTTCAGCTATCACCGGTTGTCGCGGTCATGAGGAGTTACCAGAGGAGAACCCAGCCGAGCAGATCCCTCATCGGCCCGATCGCTTGATTGTTGGCATGCGGTGCACTTCGACACCTTTGGAGGGTCACCCAAAGAGGTCGATCACGCGCAAGCCACATTTTGGCCCCAGTAATCTTCTTGGCACTCCCGGTGGGACACTCAGGTAATTTTTACCTAATCATACCGCAAGCATGTCACAACTCCCAGAGTTGTATAGAGAGTCGACACCACCAAAGCCGTCCCTATCAAAGTTGTATGGGCAATTAGCCCAGATGATGAGGTCTCTCAAAAGGAGAGTTCTAGCCTGGGATGCCAACGCCCCAGCTTCGGATGAGAGCCTTGCTTGATTCGAGCAGTTCTTGTCCACTCTGCCGCACCTGACGACAACGGTGGCACCACCAACGCAACCGCGGGGAGCTGTGCAATCAGCAGCGGCCGTCTACATGGCCTAACCACCGGAGGAGGGCCAAGGACCGGTGATGGCACAGCAGGTTGGCCTCCGCGGGGCACCACCTTCCCCGGCGCAGCTAGCGACTCTGGTACCCCAGGCCGAACTTGCTAAAATGGCTAGGGGCAGGGAGGTTTGTCAGGCCATTCCCCTGGGATCGCCTCGACACCAGATCATCCATGATGGGCCATTTGAGACGGTGTCAGCCTTAATGGCAGCTTAGCAGGCCAATGTAGCCGTAATAAGTCCCGCACCAGACGGGAGTGGAGTCAATGGGGCAGAACAACGACTATCGATTAGAAGGTTGCGCAGGGGTTCATCCGGCATCCAAACCGTCGTTCATCCAGCCTCGGGCTAGGGGCAGGAGCGACGAGCCAGTCCCCCCACAGGGGCCACCTCAGCAGCAGGCTGGCCTCCATAGGACACTGCCTCTGCCAGTATAGCCGGCAGCCTTGGTCCTTCAAGATGGGCTCACCGAAATGGCTAGGGGCAGGAGCAACGAGCAGGTCGCTCTACGAGGACCGCCTCAGGGTCAAAGATGGCCAAGACAGGCCGCCGCCCACTCTGGTACAATAGGCGGCCCCATTACTTCAAATGGGGCTTCCGTATCCACGCTCGTGTAGAGGAGGCAGATCGGAAAGCGGAGGAAAGACCCGATCGGTCAAAAAGATCGGGGGTAGAAATCCTGATTCTGATGTTAGGAATCGAAAGGCATGGTGCCCCAATTAGCCAGAGGCATTGGACGAGGAATGTGCAAATTTAAGCCAAAAAGACTACACTCAAATCTGCCAAAGCCGAATGAAATGCACATGCAACAAACAAATCGGAAAGCAATCAATCGATCCAGAAGATACCTGAAACATAGCTATCAGTTTTGAAGGATGTGGAGCAACGATATAAGAAGACTTCATATTTGATTAGCCGACGCGTATACAACTCGAAGAAAGAGTAAAATATAAAAGTGTTTCAGAGGAGAAAGATTCGCCGTCGGAACACTCCATTAAAAGGTGGAAATGCACGACCGTCTTCAAGCTGGCAGCGACCAAACACCGCTTGTTGGAAATTAAGGCGCCTGATCACCTTTGGAGCCGACAGAAGTGGGAGGGAGAGAGAATACATAGTCTCCAGTAGTCTCTTGACTCATTACACGCAACGGGAGAAGATCAAGCGATTCCTCTTGGAGAAAAAGGATGACCCGGCAGGACAGCCGATCAGGTCAGGAGAACACCCGTCCCCCGGTAGGAGAATTGGATGCTAAGCGGCTCGAGTTCCTCCACCTTCTAGAGATGGAGGCAAAAGGTCGGCCTTCTCTTCAAGGGATCTTCTCAAGGATGACCTGCCGTGAGCAGCCGAAAATCGGCCAGGCCGTCGGACGTAAGATCCCGGATCGATAGGTTACTCGTAGGAGCTACTTAAGAAGAACTCCATGGCAAGCCCGAGATGAGAAGAGCCTTTCATCACTCGGCGACACAAGGTCACTGAAGTTAGATTGATATGCCACCTCGAAAGCACCCTCAAGGATGAAAAAGCTACGACTAGAGCACCGTTGTCGCGGGAGCAGGATAATCGTTATGAGGGAAGAGAAAGACGTAGAGAAAGCTACAAGTAGCGGCCTTACTTATAGGCCGATGAGGAGAAGTGACTTAATGATAGTCATCCCTCGAAAAATGGCAGCATTAAATTGGAAACAGCGAAGGAAAGATTTGCTGAAAATAAAAAAAAAACGGTATGTACCTGCAAATCCCTCGGGCGGGGAGCAATTATCCCGCCGAGATACGGGAAGATCGTAGGTATCGATATCTGCGCCTAGAGTTGGTGCAATTTCAACAATCACCCAAACGACACATCAGGTGATTACCGAGGGGGCATTGTTGAGACCAAATTTTTCTGCCACGGGAGGGAGTGACACGTGGCGTCAGCCATCGGTAGAAAGACATCAACCGACAGGGGTTTGAGTCAATAAGGAGGGACTTGTGTCCTTATTAAGACCAGCCCCGAGCACGGAGGCGTACCGCATGCGGTATACTATCGATTGAAGGCATTAGCCGATAGGATGAGCAGCCAACATAAGGGTTATCACGTCATCTAGAGTTGACTGCGATTGAAGGAGGGTGTCCGACCGCCTCGATCAGACGATGAAGCATGTGGAGTCGGAATCGACCTACGCTTAATTAAGCTGAAAAAGGAAAAGCCAGACCAGTCTTAGGCGTGTAACAGTATAGTACGAGGAACACGCCATCGGATGAAGACACCAATCGACAGAAAAGTGGGTGGTCAGCCGAAGAAGGGTCTGCGTCCCAACCTGGACCTATCTCAGTCACGCAAATACACAAGGCACGACAAAGACCATCGGCTGAAGGCACCAACCGATAGGAAAATCAGCCGACGAAAGAGGCAGTCAACAAGAAGATCATCGTCTTATCCAGAACCGTCCCTTGGCCGAAGAGAGCTATCAGACCGTCTCAAGCAAACGACAAAATAGGCGAAGTCAAGGTCAATCCTCAGCTGCCCTGAGTCGTAGAAGGAAAAATCTTGAATGAAATGAAGGCGAGATTCAGGCGCGAATCTCATAAAGGACTTAGAACGGCAAGCGGTGTCCAGCATTGGAAAGCGCCGAGGATTATGTTCCGGAGCAACGATCAGGGGATGAACCTAGACAGGAAAATGACCACTGTCCCTTAAGGATCATTAATCCAAAAGGAGATAGTTGAGGAATTCCCGGCAATTCCCCTTCGGTTACGCCGATTTCTAAAATCGGCGGTCGTACACCTTGGTTCGAAACTGTATAAATAAGCGAACCAACTAAGAAAAAGGGGTCCAATAACCTCGTAAGCCCGGTACCACCCCAGCTTCTTTATTTATCTAGGAGTAGATTAATTTAACTCTTTTTTCTTTTTTTTTACTGCTTTCCTAGGAGTGGACTTAATTATAATCCTTCTATCCCTTTTTCTCTACTTGTATCCCTTTTTTTTATCAATATAAAATGTAAACCGGCCCATTCGGTCGTGTCTTTATTTACCTTTCTCACATTAGAGTGTAAACCGGCTCATCGGCCGTGTCTTTATTTGCTTTCGTGCATTTAGAGTATAAACCGGCTCACTAGCCGTGTCTTTATTTGCCTCGATGCTACAATCGTCTCCTTAGCCGTACATTCGCCTCTCCACCCGGTTTGACTATCCTTAGTCGAAACCGGCGATCCCTTTCTACCTCCGTAAACCCGCTTCGGCTGTCACCGGTCGTCACGGTCGTGAGAAGTTACCAGAGGAGAACCCGGTCGAGTGGATCCCTCTTCGGCCCGATCGCTTGATTGTTGGCACGCAGCGCACTTCGACACCTTTGGAGGGTCACCAAAAGGGGCCGATCGCGTGCAAGCCACATTTTGACCCTAACACATATTATCATCTGTTTCATCCATTGAGCATTGTAGATAGAGGCATGATAGCTGCAGATTTCTTTCCAGCTTATCCTTTCTTTATTACAGTAGTTCTGTTATCTTATATCTTTAGTAGACTTAATGGGCAGACCATTGGGCTTGGAGACGGTACCCACTGAGAAGTACTACTGATTGATGTAGTTCTCACACCCTCCGTGGTGACTTTTTCCAAAGGCTTTCCCTTCCGTTCCTGCTCTAGCTGACTTGACAGATCGAGAACAGGGAGTCGCGAGATAAATCTCTACCAGTGTTGTTTATTTTGGTGAGATAGATGTACCAACCCAGATTGTGGGTTTATCCTGTACACTGCTGTATTATTATTTTGGGAGATGGATCACGTATTATTATTATTTTAGTTTACCTCATTTTTGGGTTCATAGATGTTGTATCTGAGGATTTTGATTGTACAGTGATACAATGGATTGGTTATTTTATTTAGCAGTTTTTATTTTCAGCTCTGATATCTGTGTAGTTGCTAGATACTATCTTTTGCAGGTTAGACGCTTCGCCTATGCGGGGTTTTCCTTATAGGTGATGGATCTGTTGGTGAGCCCGGGTCGCAGTTTCGACCCCGGGGCATGACAGTTTAGAGTGGTATCAGAGCCCAGTATGTAGGTCATTGTGGACTTAGAAACCCTAGGCTTATGGTTGGACCCTAGGATGAGTTACGTGAGAGTCGTGATTTGTAGCGAGAGTCCTGATTGAGTTTTATACCTCTCCCACTTGATGAAAGGTGATATCTCTTCTATTTGTATCTCTCTTGTAATCTCCATTATTTTATAGTGAAAGTTTCTTTGCTTGTTCTCCCGTGGATGTAGGCATAGCCGAACCACGTAAAATCACTATGTTCTTGTGGTTTAATTTTTATTGTTATTGCTTTGGTGCTTGGCTCTCCATTTGGGTGTTTAGGTTGTAAATTATAAAATTGTCCACCAAGTGTTTGTGAAATTGTCATTAATATTTTTCACCCTCATTTTATAATAATTGGTATCAGAGATTGATTGGTGGTTATCTAAGCATTCACTTGTGTACATTCACTCATTTTTCTAATGGAGAAAGCAATGAAATTTGAGAAGTTGAATGAGAGCAATTGGGCTATATGAAAAATCATGATAGAAGATTATTTGGTTGCAAAAGAGCTTGATTTACCAATATTGGAAAAATGTGCAAAACCCACTATTATGGATAATCATGAATGGGACATACTTGACCAAAAATATTTGGCGGCGATTAGGCCATGCATTTCACCATCGATTTTATTTGATGTCTATCATTGCAAGACTGCATCCGAGTTATGGGAGACTTTGGAGCAATCATTTGAGCAACCTTCCGGTGTGAACAAGATGCATGCAATGAAAAGGCTCTTTTTCTTGAAAATGCAAGAAGGTTCGACTATTCGTAAGCATGTGAGTGAGTTTAACTCTATTGCGGCACAATTGAAGTCTCTCAAAATCAATCTCGATGAAGAAGTCTTTTGTTTACTCCTTTTGAGTTCTTTACCTTCAAATTGGGATACTATTGTTACTATGGTGACGAACACAATAGGAAACAAATTAAAGTTGAATGATATTGTTGCTTCGTTGTTGAATGAGGAAACTCGTAAAGCCACAAATCAATTATCTAGTGATATGATTCAAGCACTAGCTATTGATGGTCATCGAAGCGAGGCCAATTTTTTAACACAAAAGAAAGATCTCAAAGTAAATGAAGGTCAAAATCACAAGGTAAAAGGCTTAATTGTTCGTATTGCAAGAAAGCGGGCCATGTGAGGAAGGATTGTAATGCTTTGAAAAATAAGCAAAAAGGTAAAGGCAATGACATCAAGAATGAAGCTAACAATGCTTTAGATGGTGAAGGTGGAGTGACATTAAGTGTTGCGTGCACGGTCTCTTCTTGTGCAAACACTTGAGTTTTAGATTTCGGTATTTTTTTTCATATATGTCCGGATCGATCATATTTTTCTACATATAAAGAAATAGATTGTGAATATATTTATCTTGGTAATGATCGGGCATGTAAAATTATGGGCATTGGGAATATTGTTGTAGAACAAACAAATGACAAGAAGCATACATTGACGAATGTGCACCATATTCCGGAGATCACAAATAATTTTTTTACGGATTTTATGTTGGCAAATTTCATGATTTGAGTCTGAGTCTTGGAGTGATCAAATTATCAAATCAGCAATCGAAGACTCTATGAAGATTCAACAAAAAGCTCAAGTTGACACTCAGGTATGATTAAAGTATTCATGGTGATTTAAGTTTATTTACAATCTTTGGAATCATGAACAAATCAAAATCGGGTTTAGAAGAGGTTTTGGGAACAAGGTTTTTAACTCCTAACTTATTTTAAGTTTGAATTCGGGTACTGGTTTGTTTTGTTAAACTTATCTTTGAAAAATTTATCATTTTACATTGAATACCGGAACCACACTTTGAGTTCCCCAAAGACCGTGCGTGGAGTACCGGTACCTGACTTTGAGTACCGGTACGCAATAGAAAATTTTGTCTGTTGCGTCATTGAGTACCGGAACCTGCCTTTTAGTACCGGTACACAATGTTCAGTTTTGATTTGAATGCTAAACCGACTTTGATTATATTCCAAAGGTTATAAATAGATACTTAGGGTTTCCCAAGAGGTACTGTCTGCCATCTCGAATGACGCATCCCGCGCGGTTCACCTCTCGGGTGTTTCCCGTGGGATGGTATTCACGATTCAGATTAGTGTATGTGTGGATGGTATATGTGGGTATCAGGTATTGCGGATCCATGACTTCCAATAGACGCAAGCATCTATTGTTAATTACCCCCGTGTGATTGGGGCACCTTCGATTAAGAGACCTTTGTGAGGAGGATAGAATAAATCGTATCCTAATAATTGACTAAATCCTAAGTATATGTGTTAGGATTTAGATGGATTTGAAATTGACTTGATCCTGCTTATATGTGTTGAGGATTAGTCGATATTAAACTCTAATTATATGTGTTAGAGTTTAATTGGGTTCAATTGGCTCTAAGTATATGTATTAGAGTCCAATTATATTTGATTCCATATTTGGCATATGTTCCAAAATGGAGAGACCAAACCCCAAGGATATGTATTGAGGTGGGTCGGATTTGATGCTACTCGAAAGTAGGAGGTGGCTAAGTCCTATATGAATTAGGATTGGCCGAGTTTGATATGTTTTTCACTCTAGTTATATGTGCTAGAATGAGAGGTTGACTAACCCTAAGTATATGTATTAGGATTAGTTGAATTGATTTGGCTTCTACCCTAGACATATGTGCTAGAGTAAAAGGTTAACTACACCCTAAGTATGTGTATTAGGGTTAGTTGGGTTGATATGGATGAACTCTAAGTATATGTGTTAGAGCCCGATCAAATTTGATTTGACTAAATTCTAAGTATATGATTTAGAATCTGGTCGGTTTGAATATGATTTTGCCTTAATTATATGTGTTAAGGCAATGAGATTGAATGGGTTTTGGGTTTTATTTATGGATCAAATGTGTTTTGGATTTTTATTTGTGGATCGAATAGGTTTTGGGTTTTATTTGTGGATCGGCTTATATTGTATATGGACTGGATTTGGGACAGTATGTGGACTGAGCCTATGTCATATGTGGATTTGATTCAGTGCCCATATATGGTCTGGATTTGGAACCCGTATATGGATTGGGTCTTATGTCATATGTGGATTGAATTTGAGATTCGTATGTGGATTGGATTTGGGACCCGTATATAGATTGGGCCTTATGTCATATGTGGATTGAATTTGAGATCCGTATGTGGACTGAGTTTGGGACCCGTATATGGATTGGATTTGGGACCCGTATATGGATTGGATTTGGGACCCGTATATGGATTGGGCCTTATGTCATATGTGGAGTGAATTTGAGATCCGTATGTGGACTGAGTTTGGGACCCGAATATGGATTGGGCCTTATGTCATATGTGGAGTGGATTTGAGATCCGTATGTGGATTGGATTCGGGACCCATATATGGATTAGGCCTTATGTCATATGTGAGTGGATTTGAGATCCGTATGTGGATTGGATTTGGGATCCGTATGTGGATTGGGCCTTATATCATATGTGGATTGGATTTGAGATCCGTATGTGGATTGGGTTTGGGATCCGTATGTGGATTGGATTTGAGACCCGTATATGGATTGGATTTGGGACCCGTATATGGATTGGGCCTATGTCATATGTGGATTGGATTTGAGATCCGTATGTGGATTGGGTTTGGGATCCGTATGTGGATTGGATTTGAGATTCGTATATGGATTGGATTTGGGACCCGTATATGGATTGGGCCTATGTCATATGTGGATTGGATTTGAGATCCGTATGTGGATTGGGTTTGGGATCCGTATGTGGATTGGATTTGAGACCCGTATATGGATTGGATTTGGGACCCGTATATGGATTGGGCCTATGTCATATGTGGATTGGATTTGAGATCCGTATGTGGATTGGGTTTGGGATCCGTATGTGGATTGGATTTGAGACCCGTATATGGATTGGATTTGGGACCCGTATATGGATTGGGCCTATGTCATATGTGGATTGGATTTGAGATCCGTATGTGGATTGGGTTTGGGATCCGTATGTGGATTGGGTCTTATTTTCGTATGGATAAATTTGAGGCCTGCATATGAGGTGAGCCTTTGAATCGGACTTAGATTCCAAGTTGATTAGATCCAATTGAATTTTATTTGAAACCGACTCTGGATTCAAAGAAATTTCTGTTTGTTTCGATATCCCCTTTTATTTTGGCGTCTGAATAAAATTTCTTCTTTTTTTTTTTTTTTTTTTTTTTTTTTCTTTTTTTTTTTTTTTCTTTCTTTTCAGCCTGAAGTAAGGTTCGTCCGCAGAGTTCCCAAACCGGCTTTCAAAGAAATTATTTTTTTTTCTTTCTTTCTTTTTTTTCTTTTTTTTTTCTTTTCTTTTTTTTCAGCCTGAAGTAAGGTTCGTCCGCAGAGTTCCCAAACCGGCTTTCAAAGAAATTATTTTTTTTTCTTTCTTTCTTTTTTTCTTTTTTTTTTTCTTTTTTCAGCCTGAAGTAAGGTTCGTCCGCAGAGTTCCCAAACCGGCTTTCAAAGAAATTATTTTTTTTCTTTCTTTCTTTTTTTCTTTTTTTTTTTTCTTTTCAGCCTGAAGTAAGGTTCGTCCGCAGAGTTCCCAAACCGGCTTTCAAAGAAATTATTTTTTTTTCTTTCTTTTTTTTCTTTTCAGCCTGAAGTAAGGTTCGTCCGCAGAGTTCCCAGACCGGCTTTTCAAAGAAATTATTTATTTTTCTTTTTTCTTTCTTTTTCTTTTTCTTTTTTTTCTTCTTTCTTTTCTCTTTCTTTTAGCCTGAAGTAAGGTTCGTCCGCAGAGTTCCCAAACCGGCTTTCAAAGAAAATTATTATTTTTTCTTTTTTTCTTTTTCTTTTTCCTTTTTTTCTTTCTTTCTTTTCTCTTTCTTTTCAGCCTGAAGTAAGGTTCGTCCGCAGAGTTCCCAAACCGGCTTTCAAAGAAATTATTTATTTTTTTCTTTTTTCTTTTTCTTTTTCTTTTTCCTTTTTTTCTTTCTTTCTTTTCTCTTTCTTTTCAGCCTGAAGTAAGGTTCGTCCGCAGAGTTCCCAACCGCTTTCAAAGAAATTATTTATTTTTCTTTTTTTTTTTTTTTATTTTTTTTTTAAATAAATCCTTACCTGAGAAATACGTCCAAAAGAAAGAGCCGAGAAAGTTGATTGCGGGTGCCGAGGAAGTTGATCGAAGGAGTTGACCGGAGGAGGTTGAGAAAGTTGACCGGAGGTGCTGGAGTCGATCGGCGGATGAGGAAGTTGACCGGAGGTGCTGGAGTCGATCGGCGAATGAGGAAGTTGACCGGAGGTGCTGGAGTCGATCGGCGAATGAGGAAGTTGACCGGAGGTGCTGGAGTCGATCGGCGCTTGAGGATGAGGGACGGGTTTTTTTCTTTTTGTGGTGGGAATATGGGACAATATCGGACGTTCTTTTTTTGTGGTGGAAAAATATGGGAAAAAAAAAAAATTGTCCCCAGGCAAAGGAAGATCTCTCCTTTTTATAGTGTGGAGGGGCAGATAAATATCGTGTGGGACTCGTTGGGTTTGTTGAGGGGTTAGCGAGAAAACGTGGTTTCGTTGAGAAACGACGTTCGTTGGTTCGTTGAGAAAAATGCGTGGGAACCTCGTTCAAATTATTTCGAATTTTGAATTTTAAATTTCAAAGTTGAAAAGATATGTTCAAAAAAAATTCAAATTTTAGAATTGAATATGTTCAAATTTTAAATTTCAAATTTCAAAATTGAAAAGATATGTTCAAATTCAAATTCAAATTTTAAAATTGAATATGTTCGAATTTTAAATTTCAAATTTCAAAATTGAAAAGATATGTTCAAATTTCAAAATTGAACGATTAATGAACGAGGAAAGTTCGAAATTGAATTGAGAGATATTTTAAAATTTGATTGGAGATTTGAATATGAATTTGGATAAATCGGTTGAAAAATATTTTGAAATTTTATTGAAAATTCAAAATTCAAAATTCAAAATTCAAAATTCAATTTGAATATAATTTTTTTTGAAATTGAATTTTTATAAAAAATTTTACTATAACGTAAGTCCCGCTGGGCACAAAAATAGGATCCGACTTGTTTGGTAAACCAAAAAAATTGACGGTGCTTTGATGAGACCTATAAGTTTGTGTTCACAAATGACCCAAGCTTGTATTCACAAATGGCCTATTAAAGAATTGAATTTGTTGGACCCAAATTATTAATATGTTAAAAATTTTGGGCTTATACGGGGCTTATACAGACAAATCAATATTAGGGACCAACCATAATCTTTCCCCTCCCTTTTTTTTATATAATTTTTTTTTTTTACCTCAAACAGGTACCAACCAACTCAGAAACACCTGAGAGCAACCCTAGATGCTAGGTTTTTATCGTTCTTCTTTTAGCCTCTCTTAGGTCAATTCGACGGTTTTTCACGATATGCTTTTTGCCGAATTGATCTAATATTTGCTTAGAGATTTCATCCATGGTTCTCTAATGTTATTCTAAGCAAAGAATCACCATCGAAGCCTATGCTTTCGTTACGGCTGAGATTGCGTCAAGGATTTGATGTGGCATCGTGGATTCGATGTGTTGAAGGCTTCATAGATTCGAAATGTGTTGCTGGTGGATTCAAGTGGCGTTTGTGGATTCGAACGTTTGCGTGGACCTGCAGTCGGTGAGTGCAAGATCCAGAGAAGTTGAAGGAGGGGTTGGAGTCCGTGGAGTCGGTAATCACCTTGTAATCTTTCTATTCTTTGTGGATTGTTATTGCGTGTTGGTCCCATGAGTTTTTTACTCCTGCTTAGAGTTTTCCCACGTAAATCTCAGTGTGCTATTTTTATTTTTTGTATTTATTTTAAATTGCACTGAGATTTGGTTTTTGGTTATTATACCTATTCACCCCCCCTCTAGGTATTTGATAGAACCTATTTAGATCCTTGGAGATCCATAACCTACAATTGGTATCAAAGCGGGTTTTAGGTTTTTCTATCATGTCGGGTGAAGGTGGTAATATTAATAGATCTTCTCTTTTCGATAAGACCAATTATGCCTATTGGAAAGTCCGGATGAGCGCTTTTCTCATCGCAATTGATGAGCGGGTATGACAAACCGTGGAATTCGGTTGGGTGCATTCAATTGATGTAATAGGCATCTCTACTACTCCAAAACCTCGCTCTAGATGGTCCAAAGAGAAGATCAAGAAATCTTATTACAACGGGAAAGGTATTAACGCTTTATTTAACGCTCTTTTCTCGACTGAGTTCACACGTATTTCTCTGTGTGTGAAACTGCAAAGGAGATTTGGGATATCTTCAAATTACACATGAGGGTACGAGTCTTGTAAAAATTCAAAAGCTCCAAATGCTTATAAGTCAATTTAACTCTATTCATATGGAGGAGCATAAATCGTTTACGGATTATTATACTAGACTTCAAGATATAATCAATACATGTGCTAATTTAGGAGAAAAGATTATGGAATCTAAAGTTGTAAGAAAGATTCTTCGGACTCGGCCATGCGAATCCACGCGCCGATTGTCCTTTCGGATATCATTATTTTGTTTATTGGTGGTGATGATATTTGAATACTTAGATCAATATAGATAGATAAGAAAGCACCATCTATGTATTTATTGATTTGATTCTTCAAAAGAAAAAGGAGATTGAAAAAACCTCGAATCAAATCGATCAATAGAGAAAGAAAACCTAAAATTGACGGTGTTTACATTTTCTTCTCTATATGTGGATTACCATTGATCCTTTTTTCGAATACCCTAACAGATGAACTTTTGGGTCTATTTATAGGTTAGAAACCTTTTGGAAAGAGATAAGAATAAAAAACAACCTTAACAGATTTTTTCCCGCACGGTGGTCCGGACTGGATTTTGGCTGATCCGGACTGTCGTCTTTTTTTTTCAGAAAATTTCCTGGAAAATAGTTCTGGGTCCGGACTGGAATTTCCTGATCCGGACTGATTCATGCAATATATCAAAAACAAGGCTCGGGGTCTGGACTGGATAGGGGTTGATCCGGACTGGAATTTCGCATGAACCAAACCATGTTCGGGGTCCGGACTGGATGTGGCTGATCCGGATCCTGAACATATAAAGTGTCCAGTTTTTTATTTTTATGCAATGAAAATTATTCCAAGTGTTTCTAAACTATAAGAATGTATTCAAATCATCACAAATATTTAATTTAGCGTACCTGATCATTTTTTAATCGATTCTTCTTGAGATTGATGTATGTGATTTTCAAGTCGTCAACTTCAATCTTCAAGGCTCTAAACACTTCACGAAATATGCCAATACAAAAATCCTTAACACACGTGACTAAGGTCGGTCTTGGTCAAGACGCGGGTCCCTCTCTATTGACTTATTCTTCTATCGGCTGATGCCCTCAACCGATGGTATACGCCATGTGTTACTTCCATAGTGTTGAGACCATAATTTTTGCCACTTAAGGGAGTGACATGTAGCATATACCATCGGCTGAAGGTATCAGTCGACGAAGGGTTGAGTCAGCAAAACAGGACTCGTGTCTCGATTTAGATCGGTCGCGGTCGCGGAAGAAAATGGCCTGCAACATAGGCTGTTCGACTAGGAGCATCAGCCGATAGGGAGAGCAGCCAACGAAAAGGAACAATACCTTGTCTAGGAGTAACTTTGGCTGCCACTAGGCATCAAACCGCCTCGATCAGAAGATGAAGCAGGCAGAGTCGGAATTAACCTTCGGTTGATCGAGGTAAATAAGGGAAGACCCACCTCTTGCTTTAGATCGGTCTCGAGCGCGACACAAGACGCATCGAATGCTATCGACTGAAGGTACCCGCTGATAGGAGAGTCAGCCGACAAGAGAAGCGGTCAACAGAAAGATTATCATCTCATTCAGGACCGTCTGTCGGCCAAAAACAGATGTCAGACCATCTCAATCAAGCGACGGAAGAGGCGAAGTCAAGGTCAATCCTCAGTTGCCCAAAGCTCCCAAAGGAAAGATCTTGAAAAGAAGGAAGGCGAGATTCAGGCGCAAATCTCGTTGCAGACCTCAAAGCGGTAAGCGGCATCCAGCAAAGGGAAGCGCCACAGATCACGCTTCGGTACGACAATTAAGGGATGAACCCAGAAAGGCAAACAAAACGCCCAACACCGGAAAGCGCTGAGGATCACGTTCTAGCGCAACGTATGAGGGATGAATTTAGACGAAAAACGACTTCTATCCTATCGACTCAGAAGGAAGACGTTGGGGATTTCACGACGATTCTCCTCAAATCACGCCGATAATTCAAATCGGCGCCTAATAACTTGGTTTGGGATGTATATAAATACCCGAACTATCGAAGGAAAAGGGATCCGGCAACCTCGTAAGCCCGGTACCACCCCAGCTTCTTCATTTATCTAGGAGTAGGTTAACTTAACTTTTCATACCTGCATTTACTACTTTCCTAGGATTAGGCTTAATTATAATCCTTCTATCCCTTTTCCCCCACTTGTATCCCCTTCTTTTATCAATATAAAGTGTAAACCGGCTCATTCGGCCGTGTCTTTATTTATGCATTTAGAGTGTAAACCGGCTTATCGGCCGTGTCTTTATTTACTTTTCTTATGCTTTGAGGTTACAATCGGCTCCTTAGCCATACATTTATTTCTCTACCCGATTCGGCTGTCCTAAGTCGAAACCAGCGATCCCTCTCTACCTCTGTAAACCCGCTTTGGCTGTCACCGGTCGTTGTAGTTGTGAGAGTTACCAGAGGAGAACCCAGCTGAGCGGATCCTTCCTTGGCCCGATCGCTTGATTGTTGGCACGCGGCGCACTTCGACACCTCTGGAGGGTCACCCATGGGTTGATCGCGCGTAGGCTACATTTTGGCCCCAACAACTTTCTTGGCACGTCCGGTGGGACCCTCAGGTAATTTTGCCTAGTCGTACTGCCAGCATGTCACAGTTCCCAGAGCCATACGGGAAATTGGCACTTCCAAAGCCATCTCCGTCGGAATTGTATGGGTAGTTAGCCCAAATGATGAGGTCTCTCAAAAGGAGAGTCCTAACCTGAGACGCCAACGCCTCGGCCTCGGATGAGAGCCTTGCTCGATTCGAGCAGTTCTTATCCACTCCGCCGCACCCAACGACAACGGCGGCACCACCGGCACAACCGCGGGAAGCTGCGCAACTAGCAGCGCCCGTCTGCATAGCCCAACCACTAGAGGAGGGCCTAGGGCCGATGATGGCACAGCAGGTTGGCCTCTGTGGGTCACCACCTTCCCCGGCACAGCCAGTGACTCCAGTACTCCAGGCCGGATTCGCCGAAATGGCTGGGGGCCAAGATGAGATGAGTGGTTCGATTCAGAGAAAAAAAGGCAATTCAATTCGGAGAGACGATTCGGTTCAAAAGAGAAGTCAATGAGGATTAAAGATGGTCTGCCACATGACAAAGTTATTGAAAATTTATACATTTGTGGATAGATAATAGAACTCATAGATAATAGATAAAAGATAATAGATTTAATATATAAAGTATAAATTATTATTAATAAATTTGAGGTAATATTTGATAATTATTTTGAGGTCACAATTAAGTATTTAATTGTTAGAGTATATCATATCTATTTTAGATCGTTATTAATACAAGAGCATATTTATTATTTTTTTATTTTTTTATTTTATTTTATTTTATTAAAATTAATAATAATATCTTTTTTAAAATTAATGATGCCGATTTTAAATGATAATTGAAAGTATATAACAATTCAAACATATTTTATAGATTACCATTTTTAATTATTTAGTTTTAACTATGCGTTGTACGTGTTACGGCAATGGGACTCCAACAAATATTTTCTATATATTTATTATGGTATATAAAAATCTCCACAAAAAATAGAATAGAAAAGAGAAGAGAGAAAAACAAATAATAAAAGAATCTGATACGTTTTGATGGAAGCAAATTAAACTTGCCTTTATTGAAAAAATAACTTCATACCCTCACGTCTTTCTTTGGGCCTCACTAATTAATTAAGATAACTCCGGCTTCATTAACTATAATAGCCCCGGTCTCTCTATTTATAAATTATTACACAAAATCCAATTAGATATCCTACCTAATTAGATTTATCTTTATCACAATTTAAACAACCAAATATATTAGATTAGCATTATCTCTAACACTCCCCTATAATGCTAATGTTCTTCACACCGATCTTCTCTCTGCAAAATATGAATTTTTTCAATGATAGCGGCTTTGTGAAAATATCGGTCATCTATTCTTCGGTAGAGCAGTGTATCAACTTGACTTGACCGTTAGCGATCTGTTCACGAATAAAATGATGTTGCAGTTCGATGTGTTTGGTCTGGCTGTGATGAACTGAATTTTTCGCCATTGCGATGATCGATTGATTATCGCAATAAATTATAGTTGGATCTTTTTGCTTGTATTTCAAATCTGTTAAGATTCGCCGCATCCAGATTGTTTGACATGTAGCAGTCGTAACCGCTATGTATTCGGCTTCTGAAGATGATAGAGCCGCCGACTGCTGTTTTTTGGAAGACCAATATATTGCTCCTGCACCAAAATTGAAGACGAACCCACTCATGCTTCGTCGATCATCTACCGAACCTGCCCAGTCACTATCAGAACAACCAAAAAAATAAAAATCGTTAGCATTAGTATACCACAATCCGTGGTCTCTTGTTCCTTTCAAGTATCTCAATATCCTTTTCGCCGCTCCCCAATGGATTTTACTTGGGCTTTGCATAAATCTCGATAATAAAGATGTCGCATATATAACATCCGGTCTACTGTTACCACTATAGAGTAAACTCCCAATCAGACTTCCGTACAAACTCGAATCAATTTTTTCTTCTCCATCATCCAATGATAGCTTCATATTCGTACCCATTGGATTTTGCACAGGATTGCAATTTTTCATACTAAACTTCTCAAGTAAATCATTCAGATATTTTTTCTGACAGATAAAAATTTCATTATCTTCTTGTTTTACCTCTAGACCCAAAAAATTACTCATGGGGCCAAGATCAGTCATCTCAAATTCAGTCATCATATTTTTCTTAAAATCATTGATCAATTCTGTACTGTTTCTAATGTAAATCAAGTCATCAACATAAAGGCAAACAATCAAAATCTCCATACCTCGAGATTTGATATAAAGTGTGGGTTTACTTTCACTTCTAGAAAATTCGTTTTGAATAAAGTGTGAATCGATCCGACTATTCCAAGCTCTTGGTGCCTATTTTAATCCATATAACGTCTTTCGTAGTCTGTAGACTTTATCTTCATTTCCTTTAATTTTGTAACCTTGCAGCTGCTCAACAAAAACTTCTTCATCCAAAAATTCATTAAGAAAAGCCGATTTAACATCAAATTGAAAAACTTTGCATTTATTTTGTGCAGCCAAAGCCAAAACAGTTCGGATAGTATCAAATCTAGCTACGGGAGCAAAGGTTTCATTAAAATCAAGGTCTGATTTTTTTTTTTTCTTGAATAAATCAGAGTTTGCAAAACGGGCGTAACAGACCGCCACACATATAGGAAATCCCCTATCCCAAAGGATAGAGTCTCTCCTATACATGCACGGCTAGGCGAATCCAATCATCCATCAGAGATCAATCAACATCTAGCTAATAATGAATAATCAACAGGAATAATCCAAATAACCATGCTAACATCGATCTGGAATAACTTAAGAAACTGAAAGCTGAGATAACATAAATCAGAGTCAGCTACAATCATCCGGGATCACAATCTTCAATCTATATCATCAAGGGGACAGCTCTATCGTGACAGCCTCACTGGATCGTCCCGACACCCCTCTGCCCGAACGACCTGAAAAATGGTCACCCAGGGGGTGTGAGATACACTGTACATGTATCCCAGTGGGCACGACGAGCCGAGAAATAGCTAATCGTACCTACTGGGTACAATAATCTGCGGATAGTAAGAATCATAGGATAAAGCTGAACAATAAAGCAGATCTACTGATAATCAACAAAATCCACCGATAACTGAACAGGCAGGTAATCATGGGTAATGAAACTGCAGGTAATAAGTGCTGGAAATCAATGTACAGCTATAATAATCAAGCATAAGGACTGCAGGTAAGCAATACAAGAAATCTGGATATAAATGAGATAATCAATCATAACTGAGCAGTAAGGGTACAGGGTAAGATATCTATCAATAACAGTGCAAGATAAGAATAATGCGTCAACAAAAGAACTCAAGTACCCAATCAATGCCATTATTGGTCACGGGGACCTCAGGCTCATACCATTGAACTGGCACCTAACGGGCTGACATAACCCGCACCCACTGGTGCCTAACTGGGGGCTCACGGGTCCTTCCTCTAGACCACTTTACCGGTAAAGAACACTGTGACGGTGGCCAAACCATCAGTGTACGTGACGTACAGCGTGCGTGGCAAATCAAAATGCTCAATCTCACGGTCTAATGACCGGGTAGTCGGCAACGTGCCGAGATCCCAACAGGGAATCATCAGTCAACATCTATCGATCAGGATCAATCATGCATATCGGAATATCAACAATATATCGGCTGACAGGAATCAACATGTATAACCAGATCATGCAAATCTATGTACTAAAATGTAAAAGCTGATGAGCAGGTGTACATGCTATATCTAAAGGATCACTGTCTATCAGGAAAATCATATGGCATATAGATGAACTCATCAGATATAATCAAGATATGAACACTGACAAGCAGATGTATATAGTGTGTCTAAGGAATCAATGTCTATCGAACAATCATGCGGTATATAGATCAAATCATCAGGCACAGTCAAGAATAGGTGATACATGATAAAATCTACAGGGCTAATCAAAGACAGGTGTCCGACTGGACTAAAGCAACCAGAGGGCCAAAAAGCTAAAGCCCGGACCGAAGATAACCCACCTGGATGAAGGCAGACCCTCGAACTCCCGCACAGCTACTGGGAGGCTGGTGCTGAACAACTGGGCCCTGTATAAGAAGATCTGATCAGTAATAGACTCGCACATACCCATCCCGACGACACGACAGTAACGGAGTGTTTAAATGGGGATAATACGCCGATTTACGGACGGAATCCGATTCCCGATCAACGAGAACCCACGGAACTCTAACAAGGTGCCTAGTAGGTGTGTAAACACTGTCTAAAGACAGCTATCAAGTCCAAATTGCATTTTAGTCCAAAATACATCTTAATTTGCATAAAATCATTGAATTAATCCGCTGTTTCGACTCGTTCTTACAATCCGGGAGTCCAACGACGACGCAGTAAGTTTCAGCGTGTTTGTTTCGTCGAGACGGAGCCCGTGCTCACAGGTTTGGGCTGGCACGGGGCCCGAGGGCAAAGTTGGCCCATAACATATTGGGGTTCAATTTTCCATTATGACACAACTTAATATATACACGGTCTAAACAGAAGTTAGCTAGAGCATGGTGTTACTGTTGCACAGAGGAGTGGAGTGCTCACCTGAGGCGCGTCGGAGGCCGGCCGGAGTGGTCGCCGGAGCAAGGTGGTGCACCAAACCACACAAGTTAGGCCTCGGGTTGGGTCAATTTCACAAACTCTTGGTCAACCTGCAACCAGAGGTGAGCACGGGTTAGAGGAGGTCCCCAGGAGTGTTTCGGTCCAAGCTGGGTCGAGCCCCGGCGGCCGGAGGCGGCGGCGGCCGGAGATGAGCCCGAATATGGTGCTCGGGTGCAAGGTTAGAAAACCAGATACAGGGGCCACCTTGGCCCAAACTAAAATGATGGGACTCCTATAAATGGTCTTTAGGTCTTACCTGCGGTGGTGGTCGAAGCCCAGCCCGCCGGGGATCGCCGGAGACCGCAGTTAGGTGCAAGTCGGGTGCAACTTCAGAAGTAAAAATCCCGACGTTACAACATGCATGCAAGATGATGGAGAAGCTCACAAGATTCAGAGGAGCTCACCTGGATGGTTTTCCGGCGTCCGGGAGCGTCGGCAAGGCGGCGCCGGCTAGGCTCGGGGAAGCTTCGTTGGCCGTTAATGGCGGTTTCCGGCCGACTAGCTCCGGGCCGGAGCAACTTGGACCAAAAGGTCCCTTACGGTTCCAGGAGTCCTCTGGTGGCGATGGCCGGCGGTGGGAGGCAGCGCCGGCGCCGGACGGCCGGGATCGGCCGAGGTTGAAGAAAGCCCGAAGCTAGGGCACGCTCGGTTGGCCCCGATCCTCAACTGATGACCCTCCAACTTCGTGGAGACCCCACCGACGTCGAGAGGAAGGGATCTATCGGTGTTGATCTCGGGTTTGACGGTCGGATCACGGCAGCGCTAGGCGGCGGCCCAAAAATGATAATTTCGGTGACAGGGCCCCCCGCCGGCGATCGGGACGGCCGCAGCGGCTCGGCCTGCACCCGGATGATCTCCTCGATGTCAGGAGCACACTGGACAAGTCCAAAAGCCAAAACTAAAAGGAGGGTTCCAAGACTTACCTTCGCCGGAGTTTGTAAAGAAAGTGGAGTCACCCACGGCGGCGCACGGTGGCAGCAGACCCCGGGTTCACCACGGTTCGGTTGCGGCACCACGGGAGACACCACAGGACCCAGTCTTGATCGCCTAGGACCTGCTCGAATGCCTTTGTGATGACCCGGATCTCCGCATAGCTGCTACAGTGCGTTGGGGTGGCTGTTGGAGGCCTACATGGTGTGTTGGAGGTGTTTGGGGCATAATTGGGCACAAGAGTTGGACTTCGGGCCCAAATGGATCATGCGAGTGATCAGAGGACCCTGTGGAGGGTTTAGAAGTGGCTTCGCGCGAATCGGATATTAAATTTGGGCTCCGCGCGAAATTCGGGCTAAGAATTCACTTCCGGGAGCCTTCGGCAATTTTTAGAGTTGGAATTTGGCGAAACGGACGTCAAATTCGGATTCAGCGCGCGAAAATGGTCGAAATGGACTACCTATTTGTCAATTCGGAGCTCGGGTTACTGTTCACGCCGGAACAGTACTTCCGGCGATCGCCGGCGGCACCGGCGGCGGCGGGCAGCGGCGGAGGGCGGCGGCGCGGCCTCGGGCAGGCGGCAGCGCGGCGGCGGGCAGGCGCGCAGCGCGCGGGCAGGACGCGCGGGCAGGCGCTCGGTCCACGCGGCCGTCGTGCACCGGAGCGGGGTGCCACGTGGCGGTTCTGGATTGGCGGGTTCAGCGCGCTCGGTTCACTGGAGAGTGCGGTGTGTACGGTGGACCGGATAGGGACACGTGGCATCACGTTGTTGGTTCGGTGTTTGGGGGTGTCGTGCACCGGGTGCAGCGAGTGTGAGGATTGGACGCGTGGCGCGCGGGGATTGGGCGCGTCACTGTGCGCGTGCAGGTGGCGTGGGCGGCCGGCGTGCAGGCGTGGCAGGCGACGGCAGCGGGCGTGGCGGCCACGGCACGACGTGGCGCACGCGTGCGCCACGTGGCGGCCAGCCATTGGCTGGCGCCAGCGGCTGCGTTGACCGAGGGTGGGCCACGCGGCGCGAGGAGGATGGGCGGATCCGCTGTCCCCTGTTCTGGGGACACGCGTCGCGCAATGGGCCGAGTCGGACGGTCCGGCGGTCCGGCCAGGATCCGCTGTGCGGGATCGGGCAGTGGGCCGGGCACTGTGCGCGCCCGGTTTCGGGGCCCAAAGGTTTCGGGCGCCCGAAACCGGGGACACCCCGGGTATTATGGGAATTCTTTTGGTGGGCCTTTAAAAGGCAGCCCACTTCCCTCTTTCTCTTCTTTTTCCCGAGCTGTAGAGAGGGAATGGGAGGGTGAGTTGTATATGAAAGTTGTTCCCCTTGGTGCCCTTGATCTCGTGGTGGATTCTCAGAATATCTGGAAGCTCGGAATCGGCGATATCATTTTTACAGTTCGCCTCGGTTTTCCCCCATTTCGGCCCATTACCGTCGCAGATTATTCAAAAATTCACTGTGAGCAAACCAGGAGGAGTTTTTGGACGATTTCTTCGACAGCGTGTTCCTAAGAGGTAAGGCTTCGATTTTCGTGTTGATCGCTTCGCTCCGTTTCGCACTTTTGGCACGTTTCCCGAGGCATCTTTGACCCCCATTTTTCTGTGGTGGATTTTGGACAGCACCAACTTGCCGATTTTATATCTCAGCCTAGGAACATCGGATCGAGGCGATTCAATAGTCGATTTTGATCTACTCGTCGCGAGGAACATAGTGGTGATTTTTCTGGGATTTTAGGAATTGTTTCGAAGGTGAAAATTACTGTTTTCTCAGTGTACAGTGTGCAGTTTTCTTTACAGTTTGATGTTTGGTTTACCACCTTGCCGAATTTATAACTTGACTTACCAAACTCGGATTTGGGCGTGCAAGGTACCGTTTCGAAGCTATCGATGCGAGGATCGCCGTGATATTTTTCTTGGAATTTTCTGGGCACTTTCTGCAGGTGATAATTTAACAGTTTCAGGACTGTTGTTGTATGGATTAATTAAAGCACTATTTGGGGAGCCTAAGTGTATTTAGTGGACTTTGTGTTGTGCCAGGAGTGTTTCGGGTGTACTGTTCTTGTTGGAGCGCAGGATTGGAGTTTTTGGTATTTTCAGCTGTATGGACCCGGACAGTTAGCGCTTCAGGTGGGTGGTTGTTGCATGCCTCTACACCTGGCTTACTTACTAAGTTTATTAGAAAACCCCCTTTGAGCATATTGATTGATTAATATGCATGATTGACTGATATACATGTGAACCTTCTATCTGTGGTTAATTTAGTGGATATAGCATGTTGGGGATATTATTGGGATAATATTGCTGTTGGAACATGATCTTTGGAATAATTTAATAAGTGATGATTAACATGCCACATTAGCACCTAGAATTGTATGAAAGTGGATTAAATGGATTAATTGCGGGGACATAATGACATATCTAGGTGCGGGTGCCACTTGGGATTTATTATGGATCAGGGATTATACATGTGTAGTCGCCTGATGATTTTAGCCTGTTGGTTATATTTATGTGGATATATTATTTGTTACACATGTGGAACTGTTATTTGACTTTCTCTTTCTTTTACATTGCCTGAGGACTTTTGCATGCTTATTTGGACATCTAGATAGGCCACTATTTTATTGCTACACTATCATATTGGGATTTGACTTAGGAGAAACCATGATTGCTTTCTTTCTCCTTTTCATTTGGACTTTTGAGTCATGTTGCTCGAGTTCGAGCAGAGGTTTGGGATAGTGTAGCCGGGACCTGCGGGTCAGTGACAGGGTGTACTTGATGTTGGATTGGGATATTGCGGCAACCGCGGACAGTAGGCGGTTGACCGGATCTTGATTATTGTACCCAATTGTGGGTTGGGGGTTATTGCGGTGACCGCGGACTGTGGGCGGTTGACCGGATGTTTACTATTGCATCAGATTGGGTATCAGAGTTCTCTAGTGGATGGTATTTCCCACTTTTGAGTATTATTGTATCGGATCGGGGTTTCATTAGTGGACGGAGTTTCCCACTTTGATCATTGTCATGATCCAGTCCTGCTATTGTGAGATATTGGTTACAGAGATGCTTGATACAGTGATACTTTACTCGTGTGGGTCGCTCCCCTCGAGTGCCACTCCGGAGTAGGCTTTAGACCGTGTTGGGTTCCGGTCAGTTGGTGAGTTGTGAGTGATGGCAGAGCAGGCAGTACCAGTTTTACTGGTGGCACTAGATTGGGTCTATTTAGCCAGATGTTGTTTCCTGGTGCATTCATACCGTCATTTCCTTCGGTATTGCATTTAGAGGCATACTTGTTGTGGTTTTCCCCTTTTATTCAGTAGTTCTGTTTACAGCTTTACTACTTGCCCTTTTCTTGCCTCTAGTAGACTTAGTGGGTACGCCGGAGCTTGAGGCTTTACCCACAGGGGGAGGCTACTGGTTTACTAGTGGTTCTCACCCCCACTGTTGTTTTCCTTCTTTTCTCCCCCCTGTTTTGCAGAGTCCTCATTGGAGTTGCTGATCTTCGGTCGTTGTTCGGGGCGAGGGAGTCACGAGCTAGATCGTTACCACCCGAGGAGTGTAGCTGTATCCCCTGGTTGGAGATTCCTCGTAGCTGTTGGCTGGCTTTTACTGTTTTTTGGAGGAGAGAGATCTTTTGTATTTGGAGAGACTGATGTACTATAGTTTTAGTTTATCTCCTTTTATAGTCGAGAGATGCTGTACTGAGGACATTGTATGATGATTATCTGTATTTGAGGAAATGGATATTGTACTTTATTTCATATGTACAGTGATTGGATTTTATTTTACAGCATTTTATTTCAGCTCTGATATTTGTGTAGCTATAGTACTATCTTTTGCAGGTTAGACGCTTCGCCTATGCGGGTTTTGGCATAGGTGGCGGATCTGTTGGCGAGCCCGGGTCGCAGTTTCGACCCCGGGGCGTGACAGATTAAGTTGGTATCAGAGCTTAGGGATAGGTCAATTGGGACTGTAGAAACCCTAGGCTTATGGTTGGACCCTAGGATGACTTCGTGAGAGTCGTGAGTTTTGCGAGAGTCCTGATTGAGTTTTATACCTCTCCCAAGTGATGGGATGGGTGATTGGCATGTTTATTCTCCTAAGCAATTATGTTGGCTGCAGACAACATAATGCGGCGGAACGGTTGACATGCTCTAGACTCTCGCCGGATTGGGTCGAGTTGTGTTTTGTGCTGTGGTGCAGTTGGTCGGGGTGAGCGGTGTCTCCCCGACGCGTTGTGCGGATTGGTGTGCACTCGTCGCAGCGGTGGGGCTTGAGCAGATTGTTTTGGGGCCGGATATCCGGATTGAGGTTAGAGAGCTTCAGGCCCTGATGGCAGGATTGTCAGAGGTATATCAGCGGCAGAGTGAGCCGCTGGTCTGAGTGACACAGTTGTCGGAGCAGTGGGCAGCCCGACAGTGTTTTTCTCCTGAGATCACCTGGTTACAGTATCCTCAGCGGCAGTGATTTCTGGGGCGCCAATTGAGCGAGTAGCCCCTCCGTGCCAATGTTTAGTGTCGAGGCACCGAGGTGGGGTGGATAGTTGACAGCTGATGAGTTGTGGGACATCATTGATGGATGGAGCCAGTTTTGGCAGATGAACCCCCCTGATTTATGGATTTGAGTGGGAGCCTTTGGAGGCAAAATCGTGGTTGGTGGTGATGGAGTGATTAATTGAGGGTCCCCCTGTGCTGGGAAGTTTTGCAGTTGTTGAACTGTACGCTCCAGGTTTCGAGGGACGAAGCGCGTAGGATGCGTGCGACTGGCAGTGGATTGCGCCAGGATACCTTTCAGTTTATCTGATCCCTCTGCTTTGGATTTTGGATTTTAGATGCCTCGATGGAGTAGGCATTGTGTACTGTTGCAATTCCTTTGGAAAAGGATCTGCCGCCAGAGGCGAGTTCTGGATAGAGGCGCTTGGCGCTAAGTGCTGGGGGACAGATCGGTTGGCTGTGGCACTTTCGTTTTCCTTCCTGGATGGTGGACATCCTTGTGGACGGATTATGTAAAGCTTACCCAAAAGAAGGTTACCCTTTGTGATTATTAACCTGCATGTTTGGGGTACAATAGATGTGCTTGAGGGGTGAGCTGAGTAAGGATAATTGAATGAGGAATTGCAAGGATTAATTGTGTTTTGTTATATGACGATTGCAATAATGGATTTTCTGAGATGTCAGAGGTCAGGTGGACCCCGGTGGCAGCATCAGCATCGTCATCAGAGTGGCGCAGCGGTAGCGTGGATTGTTGTCTGCGAAGAGCTCTATTCCTTGCCCCAGTGTGAGCAAAGGCGGAGAATTGTGCTCCTTTTTACGGATAGCCTTGGTTTTTAGGCAGATTAAGTGACGACCACCTACAGTGAGCGATTGAGACTGTGCTGCCTGGGTGGAGGGCACCAAGGCAGTGGATCGGGTCGTCGCAGGTGTGATTTCATCTCAGCAGTCGAAGTTAGAGCATGTTGCATTCCTGCATGGACTAGAGGTAGGTTTGTTACCACATGCACTAGAGGTACAGGTTCCTGTTGGGATGGTGCATGTGGAGGAGGTTGTGGATCATGTCCAGTGCAGTTGAGACCCGAGTGGTATCGGCAGTTTATTGGTATTTGTACCTGGTCAGTGTTTGACCCAGTGCGTGGGATTGGTTGGCACAGTGCCACATGGTGTATGACTGCGGAGAGAGAAGATTATGATCTTCTGCAAGGCAGACATTAGAGACTTGTTCTTTGAGACAGTCAGAGCACACAAGTTGTAGCGACAATGCGTGAGGTGCCAACGGCGACACCGGGACGCAAGGATATCCCTGTTATCATGAGATCCCGGGTGTGATTCCACCGGAGCGGATAATGATGCCGCCGATTAGGGAGATTGAGATTGCGGTTGACGTGGTTCTGGGAACCACGCCAACCCCGTTAGCACCTCATTGGATACCACCTGTGGAGCTGAGGGAGCTGATGGCGCAGTTGCAGGATCTGACGGATCGAGGGTTGTTCGACCTAGTGCCACCCCGTTGTTGTACGGTGGTGATGCCACACCGTTGATACACGGTGATGATGTCACGTCGTGGACACACGACAGTGAGGGTCCTTGTATGGTGTGACCGCAGGCAAGTTTGCATATTGTTTAGGACCTTTTTGTGGAGTTATACTCCGGCAGTTGTTGCTGATAATACCTGTATCTTTTTGGAATCAGACAGCTGAGTGTTTAGCCAAGATGGTATTCAGGACATGGTAGGGGCATTATGAGTACAGTGAGGATAAATGGAACGACTAATGCCCTATCATCTTATGATTTGAGGAATTGTGTGTTCCAGCTGCACTGGGAAGAATTATTGGAGATATTCTTCTGGGATATTTTGATTTTACCCCATCTCTGTATGGTTTAGAGCTGGTGGAGCACTGGTAGACGGTGTGACAAGGTCTGCGAGGAAGAAGCTGTGTGCCAAGTTGTTGTGGTACGAGTTTTAGCTTCGAGAGCATATCTTCCTGGATTACTTAGCCTAGCCATGAGAGGCGGTGGTGGAAGTCCGGCCAAAAAGGGATGCTATGCGAGAATGGCTGAGACCGGCAGTTATTTATTGAGGTGAGGAGCTTGTGAGCCGGATAGTGCCAGCAGAGCTCGACGATTTGGTGATGAGATTGATACCAGCCCTGATTTCTGCATCGCCAGTGTTGGGGGATGGATTTGTGATATACAGTGATGCCTCCCATAGTAGCTATGAAGTAACAGTTGGATTTGTGGCAAGCATCCTATATCACCCCGATAGGGCCACTGTGGTGGCGGATACCCGGAGCCGGAGAGCTATTTGGGGTTGTGTTTGTTGACTCCGCAGCTGGCGCTGTATGGACTGTCGAGGCAGATGTGACGTATGATGGTGTCACTGAGGAATCTTTGGATGATAGACCATGGCTGAATGGTTCGCTCGGTTGGTCAAGATTTGGGAGCGACCGGGCGAGGACCCCCTCCTGGATAGGGCTCTTTTCTTTTGGAATTGCCTTGCATGTTACGGGGTTGGAAGCTGAGGACGCAACTCCCGAAATTGATGAAGTGATCATCTGGGCAGGTACCCTTTTTCCGAGCCTGGAGGATTGGATTTACCAGCTGCAAGGGTACTGGATCTTCTTGAGAATTGATTTGTGATCTGGTTCTCCCAACTGCTTATAGTTGTGTGCTGATGCTGGAGAGTTGGGGAGGTGATTCTACACCCAGATGGTTTTGGATTAGGGATCAGAGTTTACGTGATCAGTTAGAGGATTTATATTGGATGCCCGAGAGTACTGAGGTACTTGGATCAAGCTTGTTGTGCCGATGGACTTGTGGTTGGATTATCTGAGGCCCTGCGAGGAGCAGAGGCTTCTGTACCGATGCAGATTACTTGGTAGCTCGAGCGGTTAGCCCAGCTGTACTTGGTTGAGTTGGTACGGTTTTTCTGGAATGCCCGCCTTTATCTTGTTCTAGATGGAGACCCGAGGACCGCATCGCGCCTTTGGAGGAGGTACTTGTCAGCCTTGGGAGCTGGAGTGGTGGATGATTGGATGTTTACCCCCTTTATTGGGTTGAGTTTCCGTGTTGAGGAACGACTTTAGTTTCGAGGACGAAACTTTCTTTTAGTGGGGGAGGATGTGATGACCCGGATCTCCGCAGAGCTGCTACAGTGCGTTGGGGTGGCTGTTGGAGGCCTACATGGTGTGTTGGAGGTGTTTGGGGCATAATTGGGCACAAGAGTTGGACTTCGGGCCCAAATGGATCATGCGAGTGATCAGAGGACCCTGTGGAGGGTTTAGAAGTGGCTTCGCGCGAATCGGATATTAAATTTGGGCTCCGCGCGAAATTCGGGCTAAGAATTCACTTCCGGGAGCCTTCGGCAATTTTTAGAGTTGGAATTTGGCGAAACGGACGTCAAATTCGGATTCAGCGCGCGAAAACGGTCGAAATGGACTACCTACTTGTCAATTCGGAGCTCGGGTTACTGTTCACGCCGGAACAGTACTTCCGGCGATCGCCGGCGGCACCGGCGGCGGCGGGCAGCGGCGGAGGGCGGCGGCGCGGCCTCGGGCAGGCGGCAGCGCGGCGGCGGGCAGGCGCGGGCAGCGCGCAGCGCGCGGGCAGGACGCGCGGGCAGGCGCTCGGTCCACGCGGCCGTCGTGCACCGGAGCGGGGTGCCACGTGGCGGTTCTGGATTGGCGGGTTCAGCGCGCTCGGTTCACTGGAGAGTGCGGTGTGTACGGTGGACCGGATAGGGACACGTGGCATCACGTTGTTGGTTCGGTGTTTGGGGGTGTCGTGCACCGGGTGCAGCGAGTGTGTGGATTGGACGCGTGGCGCGCGGGGATTGGGCGCGTCACTGTGCGCGTGCAGGTGGCGTGGGCGGCCGGCGTGCAGGCGTGGCAGGCGACGGCAGCGGGCGTGGCGGCCACGGCACGACGTGGCGCACGCGTGCGCCACGTGGCGGCCAGCCATTGGCTGGCGCCAGCGGCTGCGTTGACCGAGGGTGGGCCACGCGGCGCGAGGAGGATGGGCGGATCCGCTGTCCCCTGTTCTGGGGACACGCGTCGCGCAATGGGCCGAGTCGGACGGTCCGGCGGTCCGGCCAGGATCCGCTGTGCGGGATCGGGCAGTGGGCCGGGCCGTGGGCCGGGCACTGTGCGCGCCCGGTTTCGGGGCCCAAAGGTTTCGGGCGCCCGAAACCGGGGACACCCCGGGTATTATGGGAATTCTTTTGGTGGGCCTTTAAAAGGCAGCCCACTTCCCTCTTTCTCTTCTTTTTCCCGAGCTGTAGAGAGGGAATGGGAGGGTGAGTTGTATATGAAAGTTGTTCCCCTTGGTGCCCTTGATCTCGTGGTGGATTCTCAGAATATCTGGAAGCTCGGCATCGGCGATATCATTTTTACAGTTCGCCTCGGTTTTCCCCCATTTCGGCCCATTACCGTCGCAGATTATTCAAAAATTCACTGTGAGCAAACCAGGAGGAGTTTTTGGACGATTTCTTCGACAGCGTGTTCCTAAGAGGTAAGGCTTCGATTTTCGTGTTGATCGCTTCGCTCCGTTTCGCACTTTTGGCACGTTTCCCGAGGCATCTTTGACCCCCATTTTTCTGTGGTGGATTTTGGACAGCACCAACTTGCCGATTTTATATCTCAGCCTAGGAACATCGGATCGAGGCGATTCAAGAGTCGATTTTGATCTACTCGTCGCGAGGAACACAGTGGTGATTTTTCTGGGATTTTAGGAAATTGTCTCGAAGGTGAAAATTACTGTTTTCTCAGTGTACAGTGTGCAGTTTTCTTTACAGTTTGATGTTTGGTTTACCACCTTGCCGAATTTATAACTTGACTTACCAAACTCGGATTTGGGCGTGCAAGGTACCGTTTCGAAGCTATCGATGCGAGGATCGCCGTGATATTTTTCTTGGAATTTTCTGGGCACTTTCTGCAGGTGATAATTTAACAGTTTCAGGACTGTTGTTGTATGGATTAATTAAAGCACTATTTGGGGAGCCTAAGTGTATTTAGTGGACTTTGTGTTGTGCCAGGAGTGTTTCGGGTGTACTGTTCTTGTTGGAGCGCAGGATTGGAGTTTTTGGTATTTTCAGCTGTATGGACCCGGACAGTTAGCGCTTCAGGTGGGTGGTTGTTGCATGCCTCTACACCTGGCTTACTTACTAAGTTTATTAGAAAATCCCCCTTTGAGCATATTGATTGATTAATATGCATGATTGACTGATATACATGTGAACCTTCTATCTGTGGTTAATTTAGTGGATAAGCATGTTGGGGATATTATTGGGATAATATTGCTGTTGGAACATGATCTTTAGAATAATTTAATAAGTGATGATTAACATGCCACATTAGCACCTAGATTGTATGAAAGTGGATTAAAGGGATTAATTGCGGGACATAGTGACATATCTAGGTGCGGGTGCCACTTTGGGATTTATTATGGATCAGGGGTTATACATGTGTAGTCGCCTGATGGTTTTTGCCTGTTGGTTATATTTATGCGGATATATTATTTGTTACACATGTGGAGCTGTATTTGACTTTCTCTTTCTTTTACATTGCCTGAGGACTTTTGCATGCTTATTTGGACATCTAGATAGGCCACTATTTTATTGCTACACTATCATATTGGGATTTGACTTAGGAGAAACCATGATTGCTTTCTTTCTCCTTTTCATTTGGACTTTTGAGTCATGTTGCTCGAGTTCGAGCAGAGGTTGTGGGATAGTGTAGCCGGGACCTGCGGGTCAGTGACAGGGTGTACTTGATGTTGGATTGGGATATTGCGGCAACCGCGGACAGTAGGCGGTTGACCGGATCTTGATTATTGTACCCAATTGTGGGTTGGGGGTTATTGCGGTGACCGCGGACTGTGGGCGGTTGACCGGATGTTTACTATTGCATCAGATTGGGTATCAGAGTTCTCTAGTGGATGGTATTTCCCACTTTTGAGTATTATTGTATCGGATCGGGGTTTCATTAGTGGACGGAGTTTCCCACTTTGATCATTGTCATGATCCAGTCCTGCTATTGTGAGATATTGGTTACAGAGATGCTTGATACAGTGATACTTTACTCGTGTGGGTCGCTCCCCTCGAGTGCCACTCCGGAGTAGGCTTTAGACCGTGTTGGGTTCCGGTCAGTTGGTGAGTTGTGAGTGATGGCAGAGCAGGCAGTACCAGTTTTACTGGTGACACTAGATTGGGTCTATTTAGCCAGATGTTGTTTCCTGGTGCATTCATACCGTCATTTCCTTCGGTATTGCATATAGAGGCATACTTGTTGTGGTTTTCCCCTTTTATTCAGTAGTTCTGTTTACAGCGTTACTACCTGCCCTTTTCTTGCCTCTAGTAGACTTAGTGGGTACGCCGGAGCTTGAGGCTTTACCCACAGGGGGAGGCTACTGGTTTACTAGTGGTTCTCACCCCCACTGTTGTTTTTCCTTTCCTTCTCCCCCCCCTGTTTTGCAGAGTCCTCATTGGAGTTGCTGTTCCTCGGTCGTTGTTCGGGTCGAGGGAGTCGCGAGCTAGATCTGTACCACCCGATGTGTGCAGCTGTATCCCCTGGTTGGAGATTCCTCGTAGCTGTTGGCTGGCTTTTACTTTCTTTTGGAGGAGAGAGATCTTTTGTACTTGGAGAGACTGATGTACTATAGTTTTAGTTTATCTCCTTTTATAGTTGAGAGATGCTGTACTGAGGATATTGTATGATGATTATCTGTATTTGAGGAAATGGATATTGTACTTTATTTCATATTGTACAGTGATTGGATTTTATTTTACAGCATATTATTTCAGTTCTGATATTTGTGTAGCTATAGTACTATCTTTTGCAGGTTAGACGCTTCGCCTATGCGGGTTTTGGCATAGGTGGCGGATCTGTTGGCGAGCCCGGGTCGCAGTTTCGACCCCGGGGCGTGACAGCCTTCCTCACCCGAACCCGAGAGGAGGTGATGTCTTAACCTTTCTTTTTCGGCAATGAGGGGCGGCGGCCGGTGCGGGGAGGCTCCGGGGAGCGCGGCAGAGAAGGGGAGGATGCTGTTGGAGGCGGCTAGGGCTGGCTCAAGGTTTAAGGGTGTAGGAAACCCTAGCTCGTATGCAAAGGTATGTATAGGGTTTGGAAATCTTGCATTTTAGCCCCCCCCAAGCCACTTCCTTTGCAACCCAGTCCCTCACAACACAGATATCTCACACCCCAGTCCTTCTCCAAACCGTGGCACGCAATTCGAGGCAGGTTGTATGGGGTTTTAAGTGCAATTATCACCTTTTTCACCTTATTTCATGCTTTTCGAGGCGATCCGGTCGTCGAAACGAAAAATGGACTGCGCCATGATGTCCGGCTCGACGAGACCTATCAGGTAGCGATTTCCGGTTTTCGAAAAACTGTCCGGGTAAAATTGCGGTCCATAAAATACTGATCAAAAATACAGTTTTTGCATTTTTCGAGGCTTTAGAGTCGTCAAATGGAAATTCCGTCAGCGCCATTGCGTCCAGAACGACGAAACCGTTCAAATCCACTATTTGAAGTGCCATGATCGGCTTCCGGACAGTGAATTGGCTCAACGTTGGCACGAAGGGGACTCGAAAATAGGGTTTACTGTTCACTTGTACCCACGACTTAAGTCGCGGGTCCCGCCTGCTTCAACGCTGATTTCTGGAAAATCCGACCGTCAGATCTGAACAAGCTTAATATGGTTTTCACTCAGTTCGTCGTGACGGTCGCACTCGTGGTCTCAGATCTTCGAGATCAGGCTCGGATTGAAAGGCGATATTTCTGACCCTATTTCTGTACAATTTACACTGCAGAAAAGGGGCATTTTGGCTAATCGTGCATTTATGATCCAAAATTCAACTTGGCTTTTATTATTTTCCCTTTTTATTTAATTACAAAAATTCAAGTTCTTACATGTTGTTTCAATACTTATAGTATTTTCACCATTATTCTTATTCTCAATAGTAATTTCATCTCCTAACATCGGAAGTGGATTATTCTGTACTTTTGCACTCCAATCCCAACCTCTTTGTTCATCAAATATAGCATCACGACTTATAATTAAGGAGTTAGTAACAGGATTATAAAATCGATAGGCTTTACTTCTTTCGTTATAGCCCACAAAAATACACTTGCTACTATTATTATCCAATTTTTGCCTATTTTGCAATGGAATATGAACAAAAGAAACCGATCTAAAAATTTTAAAATGTTTTACCTTCGACTTCCAACCTGTCCATGCTTCATAAGATGTAATATTATCTAGCGCAAAAGTTGGGCTTCTATTAAGAATGTATGCTGCAGTCGATACCGCTTCTGCCCAGAATTTATTTGAAAGTCCTTTCGCTTTCAACATACTTTTTGCCATCTCTACTAAACTTCGATTTTTGTGCTCAGCAATGCCATTTTGTTGAGGCGTGTAACTGGTTGTCAACTGCCTGCGAATACCATTCGTTTCACAAAAGTTTTCAAACTTATTAGAAATAAATTCTCCCCCTCGAACTGTACGGAGTGTCCTAATATAATAACCGGATTCGTTTTCGACCAAATTTTTAAATTTTCAAAAAACATCAAAAGCTTTGGATTTATTTTTAATAAAATAAATCCAAGTCATCCGACTGTAGTCATCCACGAAAACCACAAAATAATAATTGCTGCTGAGCGACGGCGTCTGCATCAGCCCACAAACATCAGCATGTATCAATTCTAATGGTTCTTTGGCTCTTCAATTGCTGTTTCTTGGAAAAAAGTCTCTATGATGCTTTCCTAACACACAACTTTCACATACAGAATCATTATTATGCACCAAAGGCAAACCATCAATCATATTCTTTTTATATAACAAATCAAGCCCCTTAAAACTCACGTGACCATATCTATAGTGTCATAACCAATCATCATCTAACACTACTTTCATTGCAACATGAACAGGAAAAATTTTATTTTCTGTCATCGAAACTTCAAAAAATAAATTCCTTTTATTTTTGTCTTTATAAATAGTGCATTTAGAATCTTCAAAAATAAGCGAATAACCTTCTTTCAAAAATTGGCCCACACTAAAAAGATTGAAATTCAATCCAAAAACATATAAAATATTATTTATTTTTTGAATTCCAGAAATATTTGCCTCAATTGTACCTCTTCCATGCACGTCCTGAACATAGTCATCACCCATTGTCACTCGGCCTTTAGCATATTTATCCAAATTAATAAAGTTCTCTTCTTTTCCTGTTATGTAACTGCTACAACCACTATCGACATACCAAATACTGTTAGCAGCTTTTTCTGATGAACGACATGCAAAAAGTATATTATCGTTTTAATTATTTCTTTGAGCAAAATTAGCGTTTTGTTGTTTCAATCGACAAAACCGCTCGATATGGCCAAATTTCTTACAATAATAATATTGAATATTTTTATAATTATGGGGCTGATCATTACCTCTGTAGGTTCTCTGATTTTGATTACCTGATTCTTCATCGTTTCTGTTATTGTATTCACCCGATCTACTGACGCGACCTCTACCACGACCACGACCACGACCTCTACCATGGTCTCCAGATGCTGAAGCTTGGCGATTAGAAGTATCTGCTTTATCTTTTTCATTACCTTTCGATTCACTTTGAAAAACATGTTCAAAAAAATTTTTTATTCTATCTTTTCGTTCCTCATGTGCTAAAAGAGAACCAAGTAGTTCGCTACAAGATAATTTAGATAAATCTTTTGCTTCTTCTATAGCAGAAACTATATCACGGTATTTTTTCATCAAACTTCTTAAAAATTTTTCAACCGATCAGTAATTTGTTAGCCATAGGCACGCATCAAGATAACTAATTCCATAATTCTAGAATAAAAGATATGAATATTTTCTTTTTTTGAAGTCTCAAATTTTCTTTTTAAAGTTTGAATTTTAATTCTGAGTGCATTTTCATTACTTTGGTATTCCTTCTGTAATATATTCCATGCTTCTTTCGATCGGGTAGCGCCAGTAATGTGGAAAAATATTGAATCGTCAATAGATTGCTGAATAAAGAAAAAGCGCCTTCGCATATTTTTTCAAATTCTCTCCAGTTGTTTCCTTATAACTTTTTTTAATAAAATTCCATAGATCTTGGGATCGCAGCAATGTCCGCATCTTCACGCACCAAAAATTATAATTGTCCCCTTTGAATATTGGGAATCCTTGTGCAATTCCGTTGGCACTGTTAAACGTCATCGGTATCTTCTTCTCTTGAAAACAGGACTCTGATACCATTTGTTACGGCGGTGGGCCTCCAACAAATATTTTCTATATACTTGTTATGATATATAGAAATCTCCACAAAAAATAAAATGGAAATGAGAAAAGAGAAAAACAAATAATAAAAGAATCTAATACGTTTTGATGGAAGCAAACTAAACTTATCTTTATTAAAAAAATAACTTCATACCCTCAGTTCTTTCTTTGGGCCTCACTAATTAATTAAAACGACTCCGGCTTCATAAACTATAATAGTCCCGGTGTCTCTATTTATAGATTATTACACAAAATCCTATTTCAATTAGATATCCTACCTAATTAGATTTATCTTTATCATAATTTAAACAACCAAATATATTAGATTAGCATTATCTCTAACCGTATGGAACTAATTTAGAATAGGGATAATTGCCTGTGTACCCCTGAAATATGAAGAAATATCTGATTTACCCCTCTTATTTTTTTCTTTCCAATATACCCTTCATACGTTCCACCGTTATTAAAAATACCCCTACCGTTTCCCTTTGTTAAGTTAACTAGGGTTAAACTAGAGTTAAATAATAATCGGAGTTGAAAACTATCAGATATACCTATTTTGCCCGGGTTTAGGGTTTAGGGTTTAGGGTTTAGGATTTTTAGGGTTTTAGGGTTTAGGGTTTAGGGTTTTAGGGTTTAGGGTTTAGGGTTTAGGATTTTTTAGGGTTCTAGGGTTTAGGATTTAGGGTTTTAGGGTTTAGGGTTTAGGATTTTTTAGGGTTTTAGGGTTTAGGGTTTAGGGTTTAGGGTTTTAGGGTTTAGGGTTTAGGGTTTTAGGGTTTAGGGGTTTAGGGTTTTAGAGTTTAGGGTATATTTGAAAGGGCAAAATAGTAATTACACACAGATAACGGCAATTCCAAACGGTACACTAACAGAGTTTAACTTCAGGGGTATTTTGGAAAGAAGTTGGAACGTAAGAAGGGTAGTTTTAATATTAGCCTTCTAAGAGGGATAAATCTGAAAACAGAGAAATTTTTAGGGGTACGTAGGAAATTGCCCCTTTAGAATATTAGATTATTTTTAGATTCATTCATACCTTATTAAAATTTCTGATATAATTTAAGCATACAAATTTATGAGACTAAATACTCATGCATAAGAATGTTTATGCATAGAAATATTTTAAGCTCATGAATAATTTGTAAGATTGATTTTATAATTTTGCAGCGCTTGGGTACCGAGATAAGGGGATAAGGGTTATCCCCCCACCTTATCTCCAAACCAGAAAGAAAAAAAACAAAAAAAAAAAAAAAAAAGGGGAAAATAACGTCTTATCGGGTTATCCCGAGATAACGTGGTAAGGGGAACAGCTGTCCACCCTTGGGCACCTTTTTTTTTATTTAATTAAAAAAATTTAAATTTAAAAATATTTAAATTTATAAAATTTATTTTTTTTATTTTAAAAATTTTAACTTTACTTTTTAATAAATCTAAAATTTTAAATTTTAAATTTTTTTAAATTTATTAATTTTAAAATTTTAAAATTTATACAATTTTTTTAAATTTATATAAATTTAAAAATTAAGATTTTTGCTCCCATTTTTGTAATTTTTTTAGATAATTAAAATTAAAATTTTTAACATTTATAAATTTTTAATTTTAGAGAATTTTTAAATTTTATAACTTTTAAAATTTTTAACTTTAATTTTTAATAAATTTTAAAATTTTAAAATTTTAAAATTTATTAATTTTAAAATTTATATAAATTTTTAAATTTTTAACTTTAATTTTTAATAAATTTATACCAAAATTTTACAATTTTAAAATTTATACCAATTTTTATATACAAAATTTTAAATTTTTAAAAATTTATAAAGTTTCAAAAACCAAAAATTTTTAAATAAATTTTTTTATATATAAGTAAAATATAAATTTTAATAATTTTTTTTAATAAATATCTTAATTTAAATATTTAAAATCATACAAGTAAAATTTTTATCTTAAATTAAAAATTTAATCCCCTCTATTCTTTTTATTTCTCTTTAACTTACTATACATAATTTTTCTTATCTCGGTATAATTCTTATACTCAATCAAACACAAAATTATTTTAATTCCTGATTATACCTGAACTTATATCTATCCCGAGAATAATCAATTTTCACTTATACCCGAATCAAGCGCAGCCTAGCCTAGAAAATATATAATGTATAAATAGTACTATTTAAAAGAAAGAAATAAAATTTTTTAATATTTCAACACCTCACGCAAGACTAACTCAAGACCTCAATACTATGTAAAATTATATGAAACAACCGTTGTACTCCAAAAATTTAAGCTATTAGAGAATAGTATTTTTAATATTTCAAGACTCCCATTTCTTGATGCTAACCAATTGGTATCTTCTAAGCAAAACAACATGCAAACTAGTTTTTACTCACCATGATTCTACATAGTAGTTATAATTGTTAGATGTGACTCAAAATCAGAATCGCTTTGATATTATGATTCAGGTTCGCCGACGATTTTGCAGTGCGATGAGAAATTTTGTGGATGTCTGTGGTGGAAGCGAAGGGCTCGGATCCGATCCGCTAAGGAAAAACCCTAATTTCTCTTTTATTTGCCCTAGAGTGAGATCGAGTGATTGTATGAAGCAGAACTCTTGTATTCCCTCTTTTCTACATAGTGAAATCTCTTATTTTTCGTCCGTGATTTTTTCGTGCAATTTTGGTTTTACTTTTCTGTCGTGATCGCCAATTGATTTTGTTTAGTTTGTGCGCTCGTTGCTAACAATAATGGAACCGCAACCAACAATTCAATTTAGGATCACAAATTATTCTGAGTATACAAATTAGCACCCAATCATGAATTCCATAGTGAAAATCATGTCAGTCTTTGAGCTTCAGTCAAAAATAAGATAATCTTACTCAATAATAATCATGGCAGAATGCAAATTCATATTTCACCAAGCCACGAGCGAAAATATATTCATCCTCCCTACATCAGAAATCAAATCCAAATTGAAATCATGCATAATTTTAACCAAAAATAGCAGATCTAAAAGAAGTCTTGTGAGACTCAAACTTCACCAATCACAAACAAGTTGCAAACTGAAGAACCAGGAAGAATGATAACATAAACCTGCCAAGAAAGATCACATAAATGCAAGCAATATGGAGAAATATTTGCTGCACTTTTTCGTTTTAAAAGGCGGGGCTGAATCCAACAAAACACACACTCAACTAGAACCCACTTTCTTTCCAGAGCTTGAGATTCAAAAAGGAGCCTTCTATGAATTACAGCTTCCAGTCTAATGCATAGCAAATTTGAAAGAGTGGACACTACTAGCGGCAAATGTTTACCAACTACGAAACCAGCGAATGAATACGAGGGATAAGTTCACGTAATTAGTATTTAATAACCAGTGACAACCCTATTATAACGACCCGGCCCACTAGCAATAATAACTCGTTGGGCCCAAACCACAGCTCAAAATGCTTAAGCCCAATTATTATTACTAGTGTCCTTGGGCCCAAACCACAGCCCAAAATGCTTAAGCCCAGTTATTATTATTAATGTCCATGTCTCATATAAACCCAATCACAATTCCATCCACATCCCCGTTTAGGCCTGACGTCCTCGTCAGCCCAAACATACACACAGCAGCCCAAAATCACCAGGCGATGTGAGACTCGTCTCACTAGTCCTGTCATCTAGACCCAGACTCAGCCGAGACCGCACACTTCCGGCTGGTTATTGGCTCTGATACCAAATGTAACAACCCGGCCCACTAGCAATAATAATTCGTTGGGCCCAAACCACAGTCTAAAATGCTTAAACCCAGTTATTATTACTAGTGTCCATGTCTCATATAAACCCAATCACAATTCCATCCACATCCGATGTGAGACTATTGGGGGCGTCACATCTATTCAAGTGCCTCAGCACATGATAATTTGCAAATCCGGTATTTCGTCCGATCCAGAGTACATATTAGTGTTCAAAATAAGCCAATAAAGCACCATCCCTTTGTAGTTTCTCTTTATTCTTTTCTAAAATTTAGCTACTGGACACAAGATAAACAGTACCAACAAGTTAAATAGGATACACTCTGTGATAGTACAGCAATTCAACCAGAATTCTCAACTTATATTTAGTATTATCATGGTAAAAAAAATGCCAAAAAAAAAAGGCTCATTAGCACATATGAAGTACATATAATGATTCCAAAAACACAAATTTTAATACTACTAGACACCTTTATAGCCTACTTGCATGAGTCTCAGAACAGAACTACTACAATACTAACACAAGACTAAAGAACCACGGCAATCACTAAAAAGAGAATCACTGATCACGATATCTAATCATGCCGAGACTTCTGCCACCATTTACTGCACATAAAAGTAAACTACATACATTTGCTTGTCATAAGATCAAGCAAACAATAGAACAATAAGCATACATAGTTACCTTCTACGACCATCAAGGGTTATATGCAAAGATTAAATATCATCACAACGAATCATAATCCTAATTATGTAGTTGACTCATTTTCTTAGAAACACTTGTTCCTGCAGCCCCCACAGTGGAAGAGATCAAACAACACATTCACACAGCGACCGCCGCAGCAAGTCTCCCCGTACCTGCATCTCCGACCGCACCATCCGCAGTTCAACCAGTCGGCATCCACGTTTACGCATCGCCCCCAGCAGCAGTCCGGGCCAGGACTGCTTTGGCCGTGACACACTCTAGGAAAGATATTACACGGCAGTGGACCTCGCGGGTTCGCAGGTTTAAACGACATGTTACGATCGAAAGTAAGATCATTCGCAAATGAAGATCGATTTGTTCGGTGTGGCTCGTCTTTGTCGTCGTCGTCGCAAAGAGTGGTGGCTAAAACAATAAAGAGTGATGCTAAGATGAGGACTAAGTACTTCATAATGTTGTACTATACAAAATGTGAAGGATGGGTTGATGAGAGGAGAGGGTGATATATGTGAGTTGAGTACTTATATTGGGGAAGTTATTAGAGTGTGAACATGAGATACTTCAACTTTGTTTGAGGAGAGTTTAGTTGGTTCAAGTAATGTAGTAAGTTAGGCCTCCCAAATCCCAATGGAATGCTCAAAATGGTATGAGAAGTGTAGATTCATGGATTGGGAAGATGTGCAATAGGACTTTTTTTTTTTTGAAATAATCTTATAAATTTTTAAAATTTACAAAATAACTTTGTGTAGATTTTTATTTTTATAAATATATTTAAATATTTATCTTAATTTAATTAGAGATCTACTATAAATCTAACCAAATTGCACTACAACAAAAACGGTATATAGCGACACTTTTAAGTGACGCTATATGTCAAAAAAAGTGATGCTGGCTAACTTACCAGCACTTTTAAAAAGTGTTGCTATATGTGGGGTCGCTAGGTATATAGCGACAGTTTTTAAGAGTGTCGGTATAACCTAAAATGAGTGCTGCTAAATTATCATTTCATCCTAAAAAAGGGCATTACTTGACAATGAGCAAGACATTATTAAAGTGAAAGATTATCAAACTCAAAATACAATTTGATACATGTATTTTTATTTGGTATATAAATTTAAGCAAGAAAAAGAGAACTTACAACTTTCTTAGTTTTACTTCCTGCATGTACTCTCCCTATGATGGAATCGTCACAATTTTCACACATAATTATAGAACTTACTTTAGTCCGAATTTGACCGACTTCTTTTTTATGTTCAGAGATCTATCCTCGCATTCTCAATTTTATCAGAGCAATCATAGAACTCATTCCAAAGTCTTTTCAGTTACTGCTATTTTACACAGAGCTATTGTTTATAGACAACAACAACCCTAAATACAAAACTAACAAGTAGAAAACTTGACCATCCTAACTAATATATGGCGCGGAATTGTGTTAAGATAATAGATATTTTTGTCCACACAATAACAAAAACATGCTAAAATTTAGTGTTCAAGAATAGAAGAAAGATAATTAATTAATACCTCCTTGCGTGATGACGAATCTGTTAAGCTCACAGAAAGATTCGTAGCCAATTTAGTAGGTATGAACCAACTTTCCTTCCCTATAATATAAGAAAATTAGGACCATGACATCAAAGAGCCATAACCGAGCAAGAAAAGTGACAAGAAGTTAAAACTCTCACCTGTTGAAGTTTGACCAATCCAAGGTCAGCAAGGTCCTTGATAGCGTTTCTTTGAACATCCGTGAGAGTATTCAAGTTATAAGCCTAGAGTATGAGAGGGAATAGTCATTAGTAGAGTGATGAAAAGTACAAAGAATTAATTATGCAAAACCACAATTAAACATAGTATAACTTGACTAACTATCGCCAAGAACACAAAAGAACTTGCAATTTGCACAGCATAATATTGCGACAAGTAGCAGCTGTAATACAAGCTCACCAACCTACGTTATGTAAGGCAGCCTTCGAAGGTTACTGTCCCTATAAATTGACTAGACTATTGCCCCGACCAAACAATCTAGACATAATAATAAGAAAGCCACGTAAACAGCTTATTAAAAACAAAAATATTGACGAATTTTGCATATAATACTACCTCTCCCAAAGTATGAAAACTAAGCTCGAGTAAAAATGATATCAAATCTGTCGGGTCCACTCCACGATCCTACACCATGAGGGAAGAAAATTTAAACAACTAGAAGCCCACATAAATAAAGAAATTAGTGATACTGACAATCCAAACTAATAAGAGTCTACATCAGTGATACCTCTGATGTTGAGATATATTCTCTTATTATGTACCAAAACTGATCGAAATCAAACTCATGGGCAGATAAAGATCGAAATGAAAATTCAGTGAGACAGTATCTGACTTTTCTGAGCTGACTGAGTGCACTAGGATCCAAAACTGTATAGATTTTAAACTAACTATTAGATACAAACAAAAATTTTTTGCTCCTACAGCAAAAGATGGGGATAATAATGAAAGAGGAATACATAAAAAGCACTTAAATCACCTAAAACTTTAAGTAGCTCCAAGTTGTCAAAAAATGGAAAACTGCACATGAAAGTACCCTTTTCCCTACACTAGTTATCAGATCATCATCTAGCTCACCTTAGAATTTAAAGGTAATTTGTTCATAAAATCCAGATGATTTGCATGCTACAAGAACATATACTGTTGCTCATAGGCTTATGCTAAATTACAAAGCACAAAAAGCAGGAAATTCTTAACCAGATATTCCAGATTTTAAGGTATTCCATTTTAAACAAATAGCATAATTTTACCAGAGCATTAATTCATTGGTTATGGCCCAGAAATGTTATCCATAAACTGATGGAAACAACCACACATAGCACTCTGATTGAAGTAAATAAGTTCAAACGTACCAAGCTTCTTTAGGAATCAAACAAAGTTGCAGTTCCTCCATGCAAGTAAGCATCAACATCCAAAAACAACTTCACTCAATAGTAATTTTTGCCTTCCTCCTTGCAAGTAAGCATCAACATCCAAAAACAACTTCGCTAATTAATCTCTATACTATACCTCTAATAACAGCCTTTTTTAACAAATTAACTGGAGATGATTAACAACATAAATCATCTAAAGTTACTCTAATTCAAACATGAATCATCTAAAGTATCACTTTTTTTTTCCTCCTTTGTTTTAGGAAAGATACAAATGAGTTGTTCACCATGCCAGATGACATCCAGGTGTGCATGCAATATCTTGTTTGGTCTCAATTGAGTCTGATGAACTAATAATTTGACAAATAATTCATCTGGAAAAAGAAGAAGAATTTTTTTTTAATAAATCTGAAGTGTTTTCTTCTTTATAGATCAATGACTATTCTGAGAGGGTCAACAAGCCTGGCGATTTTGCGACATTGAGACAGAAGCACAGGGATGGAATGTATAAGACATTAGAACAATTTGAGGTCAATTCTCAGAGTTATTTCACATACTAACTCTGAGAATTTTAGGTGTTTAACAAGGTAGAAACCATCTCTTTAGGACAATTCTCCCCTAAATACCTCCATTAATAGGTCAGGTCAATCAAAATATCTCCTTCAAATCTTTTTATTACTGCATTATTCTCCATGTATTTCCCCAATCTGCATTAGCATACGCATGCAAATATGAAAGCTTACACCGACACCAGAGCACAAAGTTTAAGAAGTGCATAAAAAGGTTCTAAGAAGTTTCGACTTACCAATTCCCATTCCAAGTACAACATAAGAACGAATGAACATCATTTCTTATGAAATTTGTTATTGGAGATCTTGTAATGATGTACATAAAGGGTACATATTTTACTCAATTTTTTTTGTTGTTTTTTTTTTTTTACTTTTTTTCCCTTTTTTTTTTTCTGTGCTCCCAACTATCTAAATAAAGGACCATACATTTCCTCAAAACACTAGTTAGTGTTTTTCACTAATTGAGGGAATTTTTTCACCAATTGAGGGCAGAAACTTCTTTACACGGAAGGACTGCTGCACCAACTGTGAATCTTAACATGAATAGGATCTAGATAACAATCCTGATTGTCATCAGCCTGCATTTGATTTCTCTATTAATTTCTTTCAGAACATCATCAGTTTGTTTTCTCAATTTGTGGTGAATTGCTTTATGGAGTTGTATTGCTTAATGTAATTGCTACCTGTAGAAGAATAAAATTCTCAAAGCTTGTTCTGGTGGCAGAATTGTTGGTGGCTTCCTATTAATTGATGGCTAAGCAACATCATATTGATTATTAATACTCATCATATTAGTTCAACTGCTCAAGATAAATGTACTCCGATTTACAATTTGTAGCATTACATTGTAGGACTGGAAAACTTCAGCTCCAACATTCTCATATACGACTGCTAAACTACTGACGGCTTACTGTCTACTGCTTTTAATAACTGGTTGTGATTATTCAATTACTGAGACAGATTCAACCTACGACAAATCTGATTGATCGAACTAGGAAACGTAATGGGTGATTCATTCTCGGAGTGACTCTAGTTTAAAGATATTGGAAACTAAACTTCAACTCGTATATGCATATACGGGCCTATTTTATAATGCATGAAGATATTGTTCAGCTGATGTAATTGTTCTCCTCGAAGAATATGTGGTAGTTAGCATATAAGAAGTATGAAGAGGTATCCACATCCGCATAGTATATAGACCATCTAAGTAATTTTTTTGGCATATTATAAATCACATCAAAGCTAAAACAGTGATATTCTGAAACAGTAAATAAAAACAGAAACTCCTATATTGTACAAAAGAAAATCCCCATGCCGAAACTTAACACCACAAAGCATGTCTAACATCCAAAGAGGCCCTTAAACTAGAACAACAAAAATAATATATCCACAACGAATTAAACTCTAGTAAATGATATAATCACAATCAAGCAAAAACATAGAGATTAGATTCATATGCTACAATATAATCACAAATGAGGCATTATAGATAGTGAATTTTGATGAGAGAGAGAGAGAGAGAAAGAGAGAGAGCACTCACCTCTCGTCGTACTCTTTCCCTGGGCGATCCCTGGGCAAGGAACGATCGGTAGATCTCCACGAGTCTCGAGACGATGGCGGAGACGATTGGGCCCTAGGCAAGGATCGATTTGTAGATCTCTACGAGCACCTTCTCGTCGTACTCTTTCCGCAGCGGCTGCGATCTCACCTCTCGTCGTACTCCTCTCACAGAGGAAGAGGAATGTGGGGAGGGAGGGCCCAGATGAGAGGGGTGCTGCTCTCGTCGTACTCCGCCGCGGCTGCGATCCACGAGCTTGGATCAGGAGAGGATGAGAGAGGTAGAGGGGGAGGAGTGGGGAGAGGGAGCTAGAGAGAGAGAGAGGAGGGTGGAGATGGTGCTAGAATCTGTTGCCCCTGTTTCGAATGGGGCAACAGATTTTGGGGAAGATGTGTTTGGGCCTTGATTTTGGGGAGAAGTAGGAATTTGTCAAATATGGGCTTTGGGCTAAAATTTATGGTTGGTGTGTGGTGGGTTGAGTAGCAATAATATATATATTTTTTTAGTTGAATTTAAATTTGGGCCTTGATTTATAAATGGGACACTTATACAAAAGTGTACCAACATTGTGTCGCTATAACCTTATTGTGTTGTAGTGTTGTAACCTAGAGAAAAATTCAAATGCACAAAAAGCCTTGTCCTATGTATTAAGATAAATTGGAGCAGATGAATGGTACACTAATATCTTATTTGATTTTTATAAAGATTCTCAAAGTAGTCCTAAATTGGTGCAAAAATTACTTTAAATTTCTATTTCAAGATATATATATATATATATATATATATGAGATAATTGTCTGTGTATTTCTGAAATCTGAAGAAATATCTGATTTATCTCTTTTTTTTTCTTTCCAATATATCCTTCATACGTTCCACCGTTATTAAAAATATTCCTACCGTTTTCTTGGTTAAACTATGAGTTAATTAATAATCGGAGTTGAAAACTATCAGATATACCTATTTTGTCACTATCTACCAAAACTATTAAAAATTTTAAGGATATATAAGAAAAGTTGGTTATGGTAGAAGAGTATATTTGAAAGGGCAAAATAGTAATTTCACACAGATAACGGCAGCTCCACTTCAGAGGTATTTTAGAAAGAAGTTGAAACATAAAAAGGGTAGTTTTAATATTAAACTTCTAATTAAGAGGGATAAATCTAAAAATCGAAAAATTTTTAGGAATATATAAAAAATTGCCCATATATATATATATATATATATATATATATATATATATATATACACTGGTTAAGAAAAAAAATATCATAATAATGACACTATATTTGGAAACATATCGAAACATATCATGTACTGATTGGATTAATATATAATTTTATGAACTTCAGTAAAAAAATAAAAATATATATTCATATATACTTCTACTCCAAAATACTTTTGACACAATAGCATCATTTCTTCATAAACCTAATGTATCGGTATAGTTCATGCACCATGCATGAACTACACAATATTTAGATTGGGCCTATGATAAAATACTTTAAATTTTTGAAAATCTATACAATATTTAGATATGTATAAAAAGGGATTTTTTTTTTTTTGAAATAACATTATAAATTTTTAAAATTTACAAAATAACCTTGTATAAATTTTATTTTGCAAATCTAATTCTACTTTTGTCAACTCAGCGCCAGATTGGATAGACCACCTAAAGGCGCCGAATAATTTGACGTCTTTAGTATAATGCTAAAGACGTCGAATGATTCAGCGCCTTTAGCATTATACTAAAAGCTCTGAGAACTTGATTAATTTTTGCGAAAATCAACGCCTTTAGTGTTTACACTAAAGTTCCCAAATTATTCTAAAGGCGTCGAATCATTCTTGATTCGACGCCTTTAGTGTAATTCTAAGACGTCAAATAATTCAACACCTTTAGCGTTTACGCTAAAGCCCTAAAGGCGCCGAACGATAACGATTCGGCGCCTTTAGGTGGTCTGTCCGACATGGCGCCGAGTTGACAAAAGTACGATTAGATTTGTAAAAAATTTTTACACAAGATTATTTTGTAAATTTTAAAAATTTATAAAGTTATTTAAAAAAAAGTCCTATAAAAAGAGGAATTATTCAATTTATAAAAAACTAGAGTCCAAAATTTATAATTATTTATAGAACACATCAAATGAATCAAATTCTATCTAATTTTGAGACCTTATATCATAGGTATGGTGCATGCATGAATTAATTTCATAAATAAAGCTGTTCTTGGGTATAGTACGAGCATAGAATTGTAACAGCACACGCCAAAGGGTTTAATTCAGTTGAAAACAATAATAAGATATGGGCCGTTGACTTTAACCTTTCTGTGTGTGGAAGTATACCGAATTTTCTTTCCAAAAAAGTGTACCTAAATACACCAATACATTAGTCAATAATAACTCACACATTAGAGTTAGGAATGAAAACACAATGGCTGTGATTTTGCACCGCCCTTTTTTTTTTTTTTTTTTTTTTTTAATATCAGGTTGAATTCAAGGTAAATTAATTTTAGTTTTATTTTTGACTCTCACTTATTATTCAATTTGAAATAAATTAGATTAGAAAAATATCACACTACTACAAAATTAGATTATAGAAATACATTTTTATAATATTTTTGTGCAAGTATCATATTAATATTTTATCTATATTCAAAATTAAATTATAGAGACACATTTTTGGAACACATTACAATAATATGTCGCTATACACCATAGCGACGGTATATATAGCGACACTAATAATAAGTGTCGGTATTTTTGCCAGCGATACTTTTTTTCGAAATATTTAAAAATATCGTTATATTATAATTTTGTTATAGTATTTTTTTTTTTTGAGAAAAATATAGCAAACTATCTGCTTCATTTAGGGCGAACGTGAACTAAGCAGCATAAGTGAGGCAACTGGGCCTCCCAAGACAACAAAAACCACATTGAAAAAAAAAAAAAAAAAAAAAAGAAACGTCACCACCGCCGAATACCCACACCTCAGTCCCTCCCACAACTTCACCAAACTGCCAACCACCTTACAGTGCTAAGAGGTTCAGTGTTGACTTGAGGAAAAATAGCTCTGTTCCTTATTGTCCACAGCACCGACCAAGTCGTCGATAGATACAATAAGCTTCTATTCCTAATATCGGGGCTCTCCAGATCCGCCCACTTCTTTCCGACACTCTTAATATTTTTGTCTTGACCCCCCAGGCACAAATTCCCATCGCCCTTCCCCAAAACAAACTCTGCAAAGACACAGCTCACCGACTCTTCTTCACAACCGCAAAGCATACGGAGTGAATTTCCCACCCAACCCCTTCTGAGCAAATTGTCCTTAGCAAATTTTATTATAGTATTAAATAAAAAATATTTTGGAAAAAAAAAATTCATATATATAACTCACCAAATAACTCACCAAACTATCTTAACAAGATTTCATTGATTCTTTTTGTATTTGGTCCCTGAAAAATATTTTAATGGACCCCAAACAAATTTGAATTGTGTAAATGACTCTACGCGTTGACAGTAGAGGGTCAACATAATATATTATGTAAATATGGTAAATGGTACTCTATTCTTCTGAACTTTGTCAAAATATTATTTTTTATTTGAACATGATATTTGTTTTACTATATTTAAATACGAGTAAGTAAATATAATAAATAATTTATCATATTTAATACTATAAAATTAATAAGATATATAATTTATCTCAATGCAAATTTAATGATAAAAATACTTTTAAAAATATATAAGCTCTACTCTCTCTCTCTCTCTCTCTCTCTCTCTCTCTCTCTCTCTATATATATATATATATATATATATATATATATATATATATCCGGCTAGAATACTATCGATTGTATCAGGCAATTGGTGGTATCAAGTTTTCAACCGTTGGATGAAAGAATGTGCGGTTGAGATTATAGTGATCCTCTAAAATTTTTACTATTTAACCAACTACCCACTAAACCCTAGGGTACCATTATCATCGTAACCGCATATTTCTTCATTCATAAATTTTCGGCCCTTAAATAAAGGAATGCGCAGTTAGGATTATAGTGGTCCCCTAGGGTTTATACTATTTCAATAACAACCCACTAAATTCTACGGGAATCACTATCATCCTAACCGCACATTCCTACATCTAAGGATGGAAAAGTTATGAGTACAAAGAAGTCTATACTCATAAAAATATAGTAGCCCTACGCCCTCTCTCTCTCTCTCTCTCTCTCTCTCTCTCCCTCTCTCTGCTCCATCTGGATCTCCGCTCTCTCTCCCTCCTCGTCCTCGTCTCCTCGACTTCTCGTCCTCCTCCATCTCTCAACTCTCCATCTCAAGTCCTCTCTATCTTCTCGCATATCCAATTTCAATCTGCCTCTGTTAACTCCTCTCGAACATGCATCTCTCTTCTCGACCCTCACTTAATCCTTCTCTCTCTCCTCCAAAGATCCCTCTCGTCTTTCTCCATCTCCTCCCTACTATTCATTCTATATAACTATATATATATATATATATATATATATATATGAGCTAGGTTGGCGTGTTTTTACAAGTATAGTCATCTCCGTGCTTCTAAATCATTTTCGATATTGGGACTTCCGAATGGACGATCGGCTTCGTTATACTTGACCTAAAGTATTTAAAAGGTCTAAAAACTAAATTTTACAATTTTTCGATATCATTTGCGAGTGATGGAAGAGGTTCAAAATCAACAATTTTAATGATCGTGGTGAGTCTTTTGCAAGCTTAACGGTATAGAAATATTTAAATCACGTGACATTTTGATAATTTTTTTTTTAATTATATAAAATAAGATCAATATTTTTGATCTAAAATTATGAAATTTATTTTTTAGATCATTCAAATTTTTTAGATCAAGTCTAACGAAATCGGCAGTCAATTCGAAAATTCCTGCATGAAAACAACTTGATAGCATCAAGATCTCCATGCTTCAAAAAACACACAAGTCTATAAATATATAGAGAGAGAATAGAGCTTATATGTTTTTAAAAGTACAAGTACATTCATACTCGTGAATTTTTTACTATTGAATTTGTATTTTTTATTTTATCTTTCTTTCTCTCTTTATTTGACTTTACAAAAACACAAATCCCAATATAAATTCAATGATAAAGTATTCACAAACATGAATATGCTTATGCTTTTAAAAATATATAAGCTCTACTATATATATATATATATATATATATATATATATATATATATATATATATAGGGTTCGGCTACTCTACTCTTATGAGTAAAAATTTTTTCATACTTATAAGTTTTCATTCCTTGGATGAAGGAAATAGTAAAATTTTTACTATTTCCTCAACAACCTAGTAAATCCTAGGAGGACCACTATCATTCTAACCGCACATTCCTTCATCCAAGGGTGAAAAAGTTATGAGTATAAAAAAATTTATACTCAAAAAAGTATAGTAACCCTACGCTAGGTGTCTATATATTATATATATATAAAGTATATATATAAATATATTATATTGATATTTGATATATATTATATTATTTTGGCTGGATAGTATCGATAGCACCAAGAAATTGGTGCAATTAAATTTTTAGCTTTTGGATAAAAAGATGTACAATTAAGATTACAGTGGTCCCCTATAATTTTTACTATTCAACCAACCACCCCTAAACTCTAGGGTATCGTTTTGGATGTGGCCTTATACCGGAATGAGTTATACCAGGTATAGGGATAAGCTAAGGGATAAACCTTTTAAACCTAAATTGTTTTGGTTGGAAATGAGGGATAAACCGGGTTTAAACCTGTGTGAAGAAAATAGGTGTTTTGATTGGGTTTTAGAAAAAGAGTATATAATTTGACTTTTTGTTTTAATGACGATGTACCTTTACTTTTATTATACTTATAAATTTGATAATTAAAGAATGTATTTAGAAGAGTTTTAAGTAGTAGTAAAAATTTTAAGTTTTAATTTATTAGAAGTTTTATAAAAATTATAAAAAAAATTATAATAATTTTACAATTTAAAATTAATATTATTTTTAAAATTATAAATTTATAAATATATATAATATAATTAAATATAAATATATTTATAATTTTAAAAAATATAAAATATATAAATTATAAAATATAAAAAATTAATTTTAATAATTTATAATTTTATAATTTAAATAGTTTTTAAAAATTTAAATATTCTAATTAAAAAAATTAAGTCAAATTTAACATATTCTAATTAAAACTTTAAATATTTATGTAGAGTAAAAATTTTAATTTATAAATGTATATAAATTTAAAAAATTATAAAATATTGTATAATTTTAAAATTAATCAATTTTTAAAAATAAAATAAAATTTTTAGATTTATTAAATAATAAAATTAAAAAATTTAAAATTTATAAAATTTAAATTTAAATATTTAAAATTTAAATATAAATTTAAATATTTTTATAATTAAAAACTTTTTATTAAAAATAAAAATAAAAATCCTGAAGCTAAAAGAAAAAAAACGAAAAAAAAAACGAAAAAAAAAAAAAAAAAAAAAAAGGAAAAGCCCCTTCCCAAGGCACTGCTTTGGAAGGGAACCGAGAGAGAGAGAGAGAGAGAGAGAGAAGAGAGAGAGAGAGGGGAGAGTGCGAGAGATAGAGAGGGTGTTATACCTGGGTGGGAGGGTTGGGGTAGGGAGATATCCCGGGTGGATTTGGGGATATCCCCGTTTGGCTGGGATATCCCCAAACGGGATATCCCCAAACCGTTTGGGTATAAAGGGGGGATATCCCCCCTTTATACCCTTCCCAAACGATGCCTAGGGGCCCGTTTGGTACCTGGAACTAGGGAGGGATAACCCCTAGTTCCAGGTATTTATACCCAAACAAAAATCTAGGATAACCCGTTTGGCCAGGTCGAACAACTCTCCACCTGCTGTTTTATTTATTTTTTTAAATTAAAAAATTTTAAATTATAAGATATTTAAATTTATAAAATTTAAAATTTATTTTTTTTTAATTTTATAAATTTTAATATTTTTTAATTTATTTTTTAATAAATCTAAAAATATAATTTTTTTATATTTTTTTAAAAATTTATTAATTTTTAAATTTTTAAATTTATGCAAATTTTTTTAAAATTTTTTAAATGTATACTAATTTTAAAATTAAAATTTTTGCTTCTATTTTTGTAATTTTTTGAGATAATTAAAATTAAAATTTTTAACATTTATAAATTTTTAAATTTTAAATTTTATAGTTTTTAAAATTTGTAACTTTAATTTTTAATAAATTTATCAATTTATAAAAATTTAAATTTTATTATTTTACAATTTATACAAATTATTAAATTTTTAATTTTAATTTTTAATAAATAATTCACCAAATTTTTAAAATTTATAAATTTATAAATTTATACCTATTTTTATATACAAAATTTTGAATTTTAAAAAAATTATAAATTTTAATTATATTATAAAAGGTAAAATAGTCAATAAAAATTTATATCCCCTCTTACCTTCTTAATCATCTTTAATTTATCAAACACAAATTTCTTTATACCCGATATAACTCTTATACCCACCCAAATATAAATTAACATTAATTCCTGCTAATACCATAACTTATACCTATTCCTGATATAATTAAATTTTTTTTATACCCGAACCAAACGCAACATAGAAGATTATTATCATTTTAACTGCATATTTCTTAATCTAATGATTAAAAAATTAATAGCACTAAAACTCGGCTAAAAAATAATTTCAAATATTTTTATTTTGGTTTCCATAAATTTAATTATAATAAAGTGAGAGCGTGTACAGTACCGAGCCAAACACGAGGCGCGTCGCTCATTTGTGAGCCCTAGTACTCATATACAATGCGACCTTATCGATGAGATTTACGCGACCCGGCCCCCTTTTGCTTTTCCCATGCCGTTCCGGTTCAAATCCTCTCCTCCGCCATTAATCTCCTCCTCCTCCTTCCCCAAACTAAACCCTCTCCACCACCTCCTCCGACGCCTCCCATGGTCGCTCCCCTCCCCCTCCGCCCCAATCCACCGCATCTCCCTCCTCTCCCCCTCCCCTTCCCCCTCGCCCCCATCCCGCCCCCTCCTCTCCTACTCCATCGACCTACGCCCCGAACTCGGCGCCGACTCCTACACTGAGACCTCCGAATCCGGCGCCGTCTCCTCCTCCTTCTTCGTCCTCCGCGACGACCTCCTCCATCCCCTCGCCAATGGCAACAAGGCGCGCAAGCTCGACGCCCTCCTCCCTTCCTCCCTCCGCCGCCGCCGCCGCCGAGGCGCCTTCCCCACCTCCGACCTCGTACGCTCTCACCCACTTTGGTAAAGCAATCATGCATCAAAGTGAATTCAATGCCCTTCTAAACTTTTGTAGATATACCAAATTGCTCCATCGTTTCATCCGCCCTTAAGTTTATTAAATTTTATTGAGCGAAAGATGATAATTGCTGAACCTATGTTAAAAGACACAAATTGAATTTTATACGTCATTTTTTCAATTAGGCAAATTAACATTGATGATTAAAAGAATGGGAGCCAAAATAAGAATTTAGTAAAAGTTTGGGGGTTCGTTAAGCTAAAATTTTATCAAATTTAATGATTCTATTAGCTATTATCCAATAATTGGTCTAGGTTTTTGCTAAAATTAGATTAAAGTAGTTAAATTTGATAAAATTACTAATAAATTTCATAAGATCTCTAATTTAATTGATTAAAAGCACTCAATTCCCCTAAAAAAATCATTCAAAACAAATTAAGGGTAGCTCAGGGGTTCTTCGTACATTTTTACCTAAACCCTATTATGTGGCCTCATCCTGACTTTCTTTAATGTTTATGCTGTGTTGCGTATTCCTTGTAGGTTACCTGTGGTGGGTGCCAGAGTTCTCATGCAGCAGCTGTTGGTAAGATTATTAGATTATTAGTGTACTGGATTATTTGAATTCTTGTTGTTTTTGTGCATTTCTTGATTGTGGTTAGGGTTTCTTGTACTTGGTATAGATTTTAGGGGTGATTAATTGTGGTATGTTTTTTAGCTGTATATTGTGCAGAGAGGGGTATTAGGTCGCATTTGCTACTACGAGGGGAGCGGCCGGAGGTCCCGACTGGGTATAATTTGATAGCGGAGATGTTTGGCAGCAGCACGGTGTATGTTGCCAGGTCGCAATATGCGTGGAGGGAGGAGATGCTACTTGAGCATGCCCATCGGGTGGCTGGTGCCAGTGGTGAGGTCGTGTGAATCGATGATATTGTTGGAGAGGGTTTGGATGGACGGAACTCGGAGCAGGTTAGAGGAGATGATGGCTCGAGGAGAGTAGTCATTGTGAACGAAGGGGCTGCTAGTAGTGTTGCTTTATTAGGTAAGTATCATATTCTCAATATCGATGATTGTTCTTGATATTGTCTTCCTCATAGTTACAATAGTCTCATGGTTGTTGTTTGTTTCAAATTGTATGATCCTCATTTCCTATCTGCATTACCTACTGATTGATTATGAACTCGGGGTTTATTGGTAACATATAAGTCTTTGATTGTCGCTCAGTGTTGTGAAATGTTTAAAAGCAATACTGGTGATAAAGTTTCGTGATAGACTTTTTTTTTTTTTAATCATAGATTGAAAATCACTTTTCTACATAAACATTTTGCAGGCTTTGTTAAGGTTCTTCATTACCAATGTCGAAATATTTTGTTGCGTCTTATGGACCCGCGGAATCTTGTAAACATAATACCTCATTTTCTGTCTTCTTTGATGTTTAACATATTAATTTCTTCTGGGCACACTTATTTCGCACATAGATTTTCTAGTTATGAAGGAACTACATTGCATTCTAAATATATATGCTTGTTGCTTTCGAGTGGCGCCATTTGAGCGTTTATTGGTTCTTTTCTCTAAATATCTTACACTGAATTTTCTATTTCTGGCTTTATACATCTAATTTATCGGTCATGTCATATATGTTCGCAGAAAATCTATCGAACTTCTTATTCATGTGTGTTTGAATTTGATGGGCTTGTCTTTATTAAATTACAAAATGAGAAAGAAACATTGAAAACAAGTCTTTATGTGCTGCCAGTTTTTTTTTTCCAGTCATCATACTTCTCTATTGTTGTACACTTTGCTTTTGAAGATTTTCAAAATATTCAACAGCATTTCTTATTCATCTCTTATTCACTTTTATTACTTGTAGTCGTTAATTGCCTTATGTGCATATGTTGTTTGTTATTATCAGGTTGATACTTCATTACTGTCGAGTAGTACTAATAAACTGTTTCCAGCGGCTCTTCTTTTTCTTTCTCAGGTGTTATTCGACTTGTGGATTACCTCGCTCAAGCTAATATATTTGGGAAAGAACAGAAAATTAGGTTAGTCTTGGATGCCGGCACTGGGACTACAGCTGTTGGTTTAGCTCTTGGAGTGGTACTTTTAGGGTGTGTTTTTAAATTGCACTTCCTTTCCCCCTTATACTGGTCATTCCTTTCTTAACAGTGATATTGAGTCACATCTGTATGTTTCTTTTATACAGCACCAAATAACATGTTTTATTCGTCCCTTTTGGGCGAGCATCTATGATTTTGACGATTCCAGGAACATTTATAGTATTTTAAAATTGTATAGGGCAGGACGTGGCGAAATTTTGCCGTATTTGTAGTCTAGATTATTTCTTCAGTTCTTTCATTTATGATTGACCAAAAATATGTCATTCTTCAGCATTCCGAGTGCTACTTTGAGCTTGTATATATAAGACGCTTTTTTCCTTGCAAGAAATTGTTTGCTTCCAAGATTTAGTGTTATTTTTCTTAATTCATTTCGCAGGCTTCCATGGAAAGTGACTGCAGTGATGCTTGCTGATACCCTCGAGAGATATAAGGAACGAGAGAAACGCTTGATTTCCGAGTTCAAGAGGAATCACCAGATAGAAATTCTTCAACAAACATCGAGTGGAGATGACGATGGAATTGTGCAGTGGGTCGAGCGCATTCATCCAAGGAGGTACATCTTGTTACTTGATTTCGCAACTATTTATGAAATTGTTGTTTTTGTCGGATGGCTTTTACTTGGTCTTTCAGTCAATCTAGAATTTTATTGCATATGACGAACAAATAGCATTTTATTATGTTTATAGTAGCTAATAAATCATGAAGAAGTGTCGAATACTCGACTCTTCAATCAACATATAAATGTTGGTAGCGAGGAACTATATGAACCCATATGAACCCGCTTTATTGAGTCATCGCAGATATTTAACATTTATATTCTGATATCTAACATTTCTGTATCGATAGAAGAACGATGCCTTTGCCTTACGGCATTAACATTCTGAATAGATGGGATAATAAATAATTCCAATTTTTTGAGTGAGTTGCTTTTGCATGTAAGCGTAATTTACGCTGTAACTAGCATAAGAGATTTTAGCGGCAGGAGTAGATAAACTGAATATATATGGACTCCAAAAATTTCAGATTCGGAAAGGTTTTGGACGGGGAAATCGAGATGTGCCGCCGTATCGCGAGGCAAACAGGTATCCTGTTGGATCCGATGTACACTTTGGCTGCTTGGGAGCACGCCGTTTCTCTCGCGAGGGATGCCAAGGAAGAGGAAGCGAAAGTGGTGATGCTTCACACTGGAGGAACACTAAATATGTTCGGATTGGCGCAAAGATATCGGTCGCAGTTTAGCGCCGACGATTAATCCTCCTCTTAAATTGGATGAAATGGGTGCTGATAGAAAGTTGTGATCAAAATTTTGTGATTGAACATTTTTAAGGATGATTATGGCACTGCAGAGTGATGTCAAGTAGCTTGATTTTTTGTAGATAAATTAAGATCTCCTTGTTGCCAATTTATTTATTGGTTAAAATAGATTCGATTCTCTGCCATGTGACAACTGATCCAGAAGATTAATAAGTTGAGTTGGATGAGCTCAATAAGTTGAGTGGAACTGCAATCTTTAGTAGACTTAACGGCAAGAGGTCTAATAATAGACCTAACGTTTATATGGGTTAAGTCAACTCAAAGTTTATGAATACTGTGATTGAGTTTTTAAGTGCGATGAATGTATACTTTTTATTCGCATGTGTTTTTGGGATAGCTGGATAGTACTTTCGATCCACAATTTTAACGTTTTTGTTTTTGTTTGTTTGTTTTTTTTTTTTTTCTTATCTTGGTTCCTTAGGGCCGCTTGGTAACGGAATAAGAACTAGCTATTTCAGGGATAAGTATAAAGTACAAAACTAGTGTAAAAAAACGTTTGGAATGGTTTCAAGGATAAGAGATTTTGTGTTTAGTATGAGAATGAGGAATAAGAAGAATAAAAAATTTTAATTGGATAAAATTACTTTTTTGTCCTCAAACTTTATTATGTAATAATGAGGTGACCTCGGTAGACGTGGGAGAATATTTAAGAAAAAAAAAATAAAAGGGTGGTGGGGAAGAGTGAGAACAGTAATTTTTATTTATTTTAGTTGTACTGAAACAAATTATACCGATTGATTTCTGATGCATTTGAAAGAATAAGAGGGATATTTTTTTTATTTTCGGTTCTATATCGAATCCAAACAAGTCCTAATTAAGGAATGTAGTTGGCTTTATCCCATGGATTGAAGAAATGTACGTTGTTACTATAATACTGTTCTTTGCTGTTCAAAAACCCTAAACAAAACAAGAATGTGTTATGATAAGCTTTTAGGATTTATTAATTTGGGTGCATGAACATGTGTTAGTTGAGGTTTATTCCCCAATTTTTTGTTTTCAAATAATAAAATAAATTATTTTGTAGATGAAATATATAAGCTTGAAGATAGCTTTTATGGCATACAAGTATTGTCATTAAATAAGATGATATGACATCTATGAGATTAGTTAAACACATTTTTTATAATTTCCAACAATAGTAATTTTCGAGAAATGAGTAAATTTTCTACTATTTCAAAAATAATAATTATCTAAATAATTATAAGAGAGAGTAATTTTTACGTAGTAATTAATCATAATGGACAAATTGCTCTCATGTTTTTCTATTTTTTACGCCTAAAAAAATAATTTTAATAAACATGCTAACCAATCAAAACCACCCAATTGGATGTAGCAAATTGCTACATCTTCACCTATAAAGTAGGGATGTCAACGAGCCGAACACAAGCGAGTTGGGGTCGGCTCGTGTTCGGCTCGTTTAATAAACGGGCCGAACACGAGTTGGCTCGTTTAGATATCGAGTTGAAAATTTTGGCTCGTGTTCAGTTTGTTTATTAACGAGTCGAACACGAGCTCGCTCGCGAACAACTAGTTTGATTTTCATTCTTATTATTAGATGTAAAACTAAAAAAAAAAATAAAAAAAATAAATTTATAAAAAATTAATAGTTTAAAATCTAAATAGTAATATATATATATATATATATATATATATATATATATATATATATATATATATATATATATTCGAGCCGTTATCGAGCCGAACACGAGCGAGCTGACCCCAGCTCGTATTCGGCTCGTTTATTAAATAAGCTGAAAATTTTGACTCGTGTTCGGCTCGTTTACTAAACGAGCGATTCGATCTCGACTCATTTTGAGCCGAAGACGAGCTAGTTCGCGAACAGCGAGCTGGATGTCACCCCTACGAACATGTATTTTTTTTTAACACACGTGGCAGTATATCATTGGCCAGGTTTTGTATGGCCACAGTTTCCCATATAACCCGATCGAGTTAGGTAGTTAGTGGTTCTCACTAACTACTACCATTTCTTTTCTTTTTTTTTTTTTTTTTTTTTTTTTTTGACCTTTCTCCAATTTTTTTGTTTTTTTTTTTCTTCTTGTGGAGGCAATAATGGCAGCTCCGGTGGCGGCGGAAGTTGCGGCCGCAGCAGCGGCGACGGCTTTGCGATCGGTGGTGGGGAGGGTGCGGGCGGCTGCAGAGAAGTTCGGGCGGCGGGCGGAGGAGGTGCGGGTGGTGGCGGTGGGGAAGACGAAGCCGGCGTCGCTCATCCGGCAGCTCTACGACGTCGGCCACCGCTGCTTCGGCGAGAATTACGTCCAGGAGATCGTCGACAAGGCCCCGCAGGTCTATATATACTCACAAATTAATGTCATCTAATTAAGAAACTTTATGTTAGTATATTATTTTTTTTTGGATTAATTATATACACATCTCGAAAACCGATCAAATAGCAAATATATTTATACAAAATTTAACTTTTTATATTTATTATTTCAAAATTTTATTATTATTTATATCTATCCCTACCGTCTATCTCTGTTAGAAAAATTTAGTTAATTATAAATTAAATACTTAATCTTAATTAGGTAAAAAAATAAATTTACTTTTTTACCCTTGTATATTATAACCTAATCTAAGATGGGCCATCAGCGACGGAAGGGCAAAAAAATTATTTCACTTTTATTCTGTTAAAATATAAACGGTTTCCAAATGGTAATAAACTAGAGAGATAGATATGAATAATTTAGAATTTTTGAAAGAAATAAATAAATAAAGTTAAATTTTGTAGGAATATATTTACTATTCAATCTGTTTTCAGAAATCCGTAGACAATTAACTTTTTTTTTTTTTTTTTTTCAAATAATTTGAATTGTCTATTTAATCTAACTGGTGAAATAATTTTTCTATTATGAAAAATAATAGATATTAATATTGCTATGGGAAGAAAATAAAAAATATTAATAAAAAAATTGTTAATGTTTTCTCAAATTATTTTATACAACAACACTTGTTACAGAAACTCTGTCCATAAGTATCACTCTCTTTTTTTTTTCATCACTAATTCAGTTGGCTAATGAGAAATTATAAATTAACTGTGACAATGAATGTATAAAAGGTGAAAAATTAATGAATTTAAAACCAATAAAGAATAATCTTAATTATTTCTATTGATGTAATTATTAAAAAAAAAGTTAATTTGATGTGTCTGTTTGATCTAGGGATGCAATTCAGCTCGTTGTTCACGAGTCAGTCCGTGTTCGGCTCGAAATGAGCTCGAGATCGATTCGCTCGTTCAGTAAACGAGCCGAACACGAGTCGAATTTTTCAGCTCGTTTAATAAACGAGCCGAACACGAGCTGGGGTCAGCTCGCTCGTGTTCGGTTCAAAAACAACTCGAATATATATATATATATATATATATATATATATATATATATATATATATATATATATATGAGAAATGTTTATGTAAACTTTACTATTTAGATTTTAAACCAACATAATATTAAAAAATTAACTTTTTATAAATTTTAATTATTAAATTAATATTTTAATTTTTTAATTTTTTTTCAACTTAATCTTTAATGGTGAAAATGAAAATCTAACTTGTTGTTCGCGAGCCGGCTCGTGTTCGGCTCGTTAATAAACGAGCCGAGCCAAATTTTTTAGTTCGATATTAAAACAAGTCAGCTCGTGTTCGGCTCGTTTATTACGGCTCATTTATTAAACGAGCCGAACACGAGCCGAGCCGAATTTTTTAGCTCGATATTTAAACGAGTCAGTTCGTGTTCGGCTCGTTTATTACGGCTTGTTTATTAAACGAGCCGAACACTAGCTGATCCCAGCTCACTCGTGTTCGACTCGTTGACACCCTAGTTTGACCTGACTTGTGAAACATATTTTTTTTGTTAAGAAAAGTATTAGATGCTATTAACATTGCAGATAAAAAATCTAAAACTTTTGCTGCGTCAAGAAGCTGGTGGATAAATATTACTTCTTTTCTTTTTCATCATTAATGTAGTTGGCCAATGAGAAATCATAAACTGGGACAAGGAATGTATCAAAGAAAGAAAATTAGTGAAACTAAAAGCAATAAAGAAGAGTCTTAATTACTTCTGTATATCTAATCAAATAGTTTATTAAGCAAACTGAAATCAGAGTTTCCACTACAACAAAACTATGTTATAGCGACACTTTTAAGTATTGCTAAATACACTACAACAAAACTATACTATAGCGACACTCTTAAGTGTTGCTAAATACTAAAAAAAATGCAGCTGGAAAAAATACCGACACTTATCATTAGTGTCGTTATATATGCCGTCGCTAGGGTGTATAGCGACACATTACTATAATGTGTTCCATAAATGTGTCCCTATAATCTAATTTTGGATATAGATGAACTATAAATGAAACACTTATAAAAAAGTATCACTAACATGTGTCCCTATAATCTAATTTTGTTGTAGTGATTTCCAATTTTTTTCTTTTGAGATGAGTAGACACTGCAATATTTATTGAGAAAGAAAAGGAAAATAAAAGCCTCAAATTCAATTCATAAACACACTCATTTATTGGTGTACATGTTATCTCATTTTTTTTTTTTTAATCTAAAAAAAAGTTAGTATTTTTTCATTTATTTATTTATGTATATTAGTAGAGGAGTGCGTGCAACACATGCTTTGTTAAAAAAAAAAAAAAAAAAAAAAAGTTGAAATTTAAGAAAGATAGTTTTACATGTAAATTAATTTTGATAAATTATTTGATTATAATCATCATCTAATTCGGCAAAAAAAAAAAAAAAAAAAAAAGAGAAGGAAGAACTATAGTAGATTTAGTAAAGTTTAGTTTATATATTAAATTTAAATTAATATGAAAATTAACTCAAATCATGTCAATCAACAAATTTAAAAATCATTGGAGAATAAAATCAAATGAAATTTTATAGAGTATTTTTGAATATATGTGCATTTTGAGAATGGATAAGGAAAAATTGATAAATTTAAAATTTTTATTCACTCTTTTGTTTATAGTATTGAACACAACAAGGTTGGTAGATGTTGAAATTAAATACTATAGTATAAAACAATAATCTAGTGAATATTTTACAATATATATATATTAAATATTTTTTGTGATTATTTAGTGTCAATTGAAAAATAATCATAATTTTGTTTTCGCAGCTTCCGCTAGATATTGAATGGCATTATATTGGACATCTCCAAAGCAACAAAGTCAAATCTCTTTTAGGTATCTTTTCAATTTGGTGAAAGAATTTAGTTAATTTACATAATTTTTTGGATACTACTAATAACCATCTAGGATGATCAATTTGCCTACATTACTCTATATTTGTTGATTTCGCTTTTTTGTTTTTGTATTTGGTTTGACATTTTCTTTTTTTTTCTATGATTATCAAAATCATGTTTAATTTTTATCGTAAGAACAGTAGAGAACAGCGCAAAAAGTGCGTTGCAGAGAATAAGACGAAAGAATAAATAGGAGAATACCTTTGGAAAGAATAGCTCTTAATGGGTCTAAAATAATCTGCATTGATCAGAATAAATTATTTTTGCCAAATTTAGTTATGTTCGGCAGAATACATGCGATAAAATGCTTTATTCCTTAGTTATTATTTTGTTACCAAATACAGTCCTAGAGAATGAATTTGTATAACACACTACATAATTAATCTGTCTTCAATAATTGTGACACTCCCAGAATTTGAAATAGTCATATATATAAATGATATAATAGGACTAAAATTCTTAACCGGGCTATATCATTTTGGATGGTAGTAAGATCCAAAAGGTTAAGAGAGTTAAGCGTGCTAGAACTAGAGTAGTTCTAGGATGGATGACCCTATGGGAAGGCGGGGCGTCACAATTGGTATAAGAGACAATCACCAGCCGGAAATGTGAGATGAGTCTCGGCTGAGTCAGGGTTATATAGCGGGTAGAGTGTGGCTCCCCGGCTAATGACCGTTGTAGGTGGAGTCCCTACAAGGTCTGACGTGAGACATCGCCTGGTCAGTGACTCTGAGTGGAGGAGGGGGGAGGAATGTGACACCTCCAGAATTTGAAATAGTCCTATATATAAATGATATAATAGGACTAAAACTCTTAACTCGGCTATAGTATTTTGGATGGTAGCAAGATTCAAGAGGTTAAGAGAGTTAAGCGTGCTAGAGCTAGAGTAGTTCTAGGATGGGTGACCTTTGAAAAATTGGAGCGTCACAATAATTGTTATTTTTATTATTATTATTATTATTTTTGTTTTTTTCGAGATCTAATTGTCTCACTACTGTAGCCTAATTTATTTTTCTTATGAATGAAGCGGATAGCATGCTATATTTTCTCTCAAAAAAAAAAAACTGTTATCTTTTTCTTCTGAGTTGATCAGTCTGAGGAATCCTTTTAACTCCTTTGATTCATCTTCAACAAATTCATAGTAATCATCTACAAACTACTGCTATCTTTAATCATCTGAATGTTTTGACTCAGCCAAAATAAATAACATCAATTGTTCTTCCTTTTGCTTTCGCAGCTTCTGTGCCCAATCTTGATATGGTTGAGAGTGTAGATAATGAGAAGGTCAGCAGTTTCTGCAGTTAATTAGCTTTGGTTTTAACATCTTATCACTTATTAGTTTTTTTTTTCTTCATGTTCATGATTAGTTTTTTTTTTTTTTTTTTTTTTTCCCTACACTGAGGCTACTTAGCCTTTAATATCTTGGCTTTAGTATGGAATTTCCTTTTCCTGATTATTAGAAACTGCAGTAACATGCAGTTTAGGGTTCTGCATAACTGTTCGCTTTTTTTGCTTTTTAACTATTTGCTGTGTGTTTTGTTCACTCCATCCATACAGTATAAATTACTATGGCTGCGTTTGGTTCGGGTATAAGAAAAATTTAGTTATACCGGAGATAGGTATAAGTTATGATATTAGCAGGAACTAATGTTAATTTATGTTTGGGTGGGTATAAAGAAAATTGTGTTTGGTAAATTAAAGAGGAATAAAAAGAATAGAGGGAATTAAATTTTTATAAAATAATGAAATAAATTTTAAATTTTATAAATTTAAATAACTTATAATTTAAAATAAAATTAATTAATTTTTTAAAAAAAAAAATTGCAGGTGGAACAATGAGTTGTTCCACCTGCTGCTTGGAACAGTTATTCTCTTCTAATCCCGAGATTAGGTGGAATAGCTGTTCCAAACAACTTTTTGTTGTTTGGGTACAAAGGGGGATATCCCCCTTATCCCCCTAGTTCTTGTACCCAAACGGAGCCTATGTGTCATGATCTTCCGAAGATTCTTTCCTTCCAAATCACCAGCTAATTTACTGGTTTCTTCTATTCCAGTAGATTTATGTCGCCTTATTGCTTGATCATTTGGATTAGTTGTATTTGTTGGCTATTTATTTATGGATTAAAATAGGCCAAACTTTCTGCTCCGTGACAATAGGTCCAGAAGACTAATAAGTTGAGTTGGGTGAGCCCAATAAGTTGAGTGGGGCTGCGGTCCATAATAGACCTAACGGCAAGAGGCCCAACAATAGACCTAACGTTCAGGTGGGTTGAGTTCGGTCGAGACCTGTGGGCGCTGTGTCTGTACGCTTTAAGTGAATTGGTTGCGTATTTTTAACAGCTCGAGCTTTCGGAATTAATGGTTAGCGCCAACGATTCGACAAGTGGTATCAGAGCCAGTGGCACGGGTTTGATTCCCACACGGTGCCGGTGTTGGGGGGGGATTGTTGGCTATTTATTTATGGATTAAAATAGGTCCAACTTTCTGCCCGGACAATAGGTTCAGGAGACTAATAAGTTGAGTGAGACTGCGGTCCACAATAGACCTAACGTCCAGGTGGATTGAGTTCGGTCGAGATCCGTGGGCGCTGTGTCTGTACGTTTTAAGTGAATTGGTTGCATATTTCTAACAGCTCGAGCTTTTGGGATTAATGGTTAACGTCGACGATCCGAGAGTATTTACATCGAAGACCAATTTGAAAGCGTTTGCTCGATTCCACTAAAGTTTATAGTTCAAATAGTTACGACGCATAATGTCGAAATCAAGGTAAGCAGTTGATATTTGAGATTGCCACCTCAATTGGTATAAAAACATCATAACGAATGCTTATAGTTTTATGTTTCAGATCGCTAATCATCTCGATCGGGCGGTCGCTAGCTTGCGAAGGAGCCCTTTGAAAGTTCTGGTTCAAGTAAATACCAGTGGAGAAGAGTGTAGGTTTTGAATGCATTTCTAGTTCACATTATTATGATTATGAAATCTGTACTACCAAAAGTAGTCTTTTGAGCATCTCATTGTTAATTTTCTAGTTTTGTTTCTTCTTAAAATCGAGTTATAAGAGTTATTATTATTAACTAACTAGCTTATTCTTTTGCAGCAAAATCAGGTGTAGATCCCTCTGCATGCGTCGAATTGGCCAAGCATGTCAAGATTGCGTGCCCGCACCTCGTCTTCTCAGGTCTAATGACCATTGGAATGCCTGACTACTCGTCGACACCGGAGAACTTTAAGGTTAAAGTTTCTGTCATTAGGGCCAAAATGCACGGAAAGTCCCTGAACTTTTGATATATTGCTGTTTGGTCCCTAAACTTTTGACAATAGGTTTCTGTTTAAAAGTGTCAGGGACTGCGGTGAAAATGATCAGGGACCAAATCGCGATAAGCCAAACGTTTTGGGAGTGCTCGGCACATTTTGCTTTACTCTGCATCTGCAATGTTTTTGCTAACCTGTAGTCGATCTCTCATGTCGAAATTACAGAGACTTTCGAATTGTCGAATCGACGTGTGCAAGGCGCTCGGAATACCGAAAGAGGAGTGTGAGCTTTCGATGGGCATGTCCGGAGATTTCGAGCAAGCAGTAAGATTGATCAGATTCCTTATTTCGAGTTCATATATAAACTTCTGCACAAGTTGGAAGATTAAGCAGAGCCCTGCTGCATTAAACCTTTTTTTTAAAAAAAAAATTACTTGTGCAGATTGAGATGGGCAGTACAAATGTCAGAATCGGATCGACGATTTTCGGTCCCAGGGAGTATCCAAACAGAAAACAGAGCCAGTGAACTGATAATTGTAGGATCTGCAACTCTGCTGTTTGTTCTGTTTTCATTGATAATTGTAACTTGTGAGGAGGGTAAAGTAGTCATGCACATGATTAAAAAAAAAAAAAAAAGAGCTGCAAAATCCTTACACAGCTGAATGACATTCACAGCATATTCAAAGGAAGTAAATTTGTCAAGTCTCACTCTATGTCAGACTTGCATCACTATGAAACAGAGAAATTTATTCTCTTCATTTGCTGCTAGATTGTGTGATTCTGCATATCTTGGATACATGAAGGCTAAGGCTCAAAATTTAGAGAGAGAGATTTATAGATACAAGATGGTACATCTTTATGCTCACATAAACATAACGAAAACTCAAAACGAAGGCGTCAAAAAGCCAGAAAAGGGAAATCCATTATCCGCCAAAAACATGTTTACAGCCTGACTTGTACAACATACAAGGTGTGAACTTTGCTACATCGGTAGTTTCTGCATATATCCTTCAATTTCCTTCGAAAAACAAATCTGCTGAACAACACAATCTAACTACAAAAACTCCCAAAAAAGAAGAAGAAGAATATTACATAAATATGGTGTAAGAGTGTTACTTCACGAGCGACGAAGACGGTATCTGTATGTCGACTTCGTCCAAGGTTGGACGGTCGTGGAGGACGAGGCAATGTTCGTTGGCCAAGTGTAAGAGACAAATGAAGAACAAGTGCGGGGACACATCTTTTGTCGAAGCCGCTGGGAAGTCGTTCGGGAAGTGATGCAACACCTGCGTTAGCGATACGTTGGGCGGCTCCTCCCTTTCCTGTGAGGGAACAAAGCAACACAAAATTTTCAGTTATGAATGCGATGTAACTAGTGAAGAGGAGCCCGTCAATAGAAAAAAAATAATTACAAGAGAAATTAGGATGTGATTCCATTTTCGATTCTTAAACTTCTTCTCAGAGGCCTATTATGTAGTAAGGTAGCCGATAATTCATAACTTATTGCAGAATATGCCTGTGTTACGTGTAAAATACAATAAGTGCACAAACTGGAAATAAAGCATGCAAGGCAGATATATCAGACGACAGCTTCTAAACCGAAAAACTGATTCAAGAAGGTGGCACATTCACAACATCAAGGATCTTTGATCCTTCGAAGGTTGAAGCAATGATAAGCTCATATTCGGCATGCGGGATAACATTAAAAAGGCACATAAATTTGGTTTTCAGAAAAGTTTAGGTAAATTGGGAAAATGTCAGTACTGACAGTTCATTTTCCTAGTAATAGAAGATCCGACAGTGACAATTAATTCCTTCGGCAATCAGCAATTTATAAAATTCTTTAAGCTGTTTGAATTACTAACAGTTCTTGCTTCTTGTGGTTCTCTTGTGAATATTTACATTCAAACAAATAATTCAAAGAAAAATTTCCTCGATGAGAAGCTTGTGACACACGAATTTTCCAAATCTTCGGAGAAACATTGCTGCCACTATGCAAACAACGCAGTATTGTCCATTGTCATGATAAACAAAAGCAGAAAGATATTTCATTTCCATCTATTAACTTCCCCTCAATCTAAATGTTATAAAAAGAACTAAAAAACATATTACTTACCACATCAGAGGTCTCAATGGATCCTTGTATGTGATTCCAAAGCATATCTTTCAATGCATGAACATCTACTTGTTTTGACACCTTGTCGTATTGAATATCGATTTTGTTCACCTTTATTTTAACCGCAGAATAATTAGAGCATTAGTACAAAGGTTCACAAATTTTAACTGGTAACATTTAATTCAACATCAGTGCCTAGTATTTTAATTAATAATATATTGAATTACTTGATAAAAGCTAATGGTTAAGTAAGACAAACCACATAGAAATGACAATAATAGTGAATTTCAATAAAAATGAAAACAAGATCAACACGAAGACTAGTATGAAGCACATGTGATGCATGTGTATTTTGTTTTATGAGGAAGCATGATTGATAATTTTTGTACAAAATGTGATAAAATGATTGATCTAATATTTATCTGAACGCCTCATGGTGTCTACTCTAAAACAGCACAAAATATTACCATGAAGCATCTAATCCAATAAGCCGCCCTCATCTACTTGAGGCCACAGAAAGCATATCAGGTGGCCATAGCAGCCCGATATGCTGCTTGCCCACAAAGTCCCATAACAAAATGGTGCAGTAAGGCTGCCTCCACCATTTTTCGGCCACATAATCTGCCTTTTAGAGAACTAGTATTACTCAAAGCTGTTGAGTATTGAATTATATATTATTGCCTACATAGGCCAAAAATTTGAATGAACTAAAGAAAAATGTCCTCTTAAGTAGATGCTCATCGTGGAAATAGATGATGATAAATTGGCTCAAAGACCATTCTTCCAGGCTTCTGTCGTATTATTTTGAGTTGAGTAGGAGGCACGTCAAAAGAACATAGCATTCTATTAATCAGAGATAGTTAGCATACACGACACAATCTCGTTCTTCCTACTCAGTGCTTCTCTTGTTCAAAGACATGAGGATAGAGTAATACGTGTCTCACAAAGAGCATGAAACCAGAAAAATGATATAGGGATTATTAGCTAGCAATTGATTAAGTAATGCAAATAAATATATTAAATTACTACAAGTTGGTGGCGTCATGCGTATTAGCTAAATGTACCCACTAAGATCAGATAATCTTTAGTAACAACTCAAAATCTCATGATAGTTCTAGAGGTGCAAAGACGTATCCTCTTACTATGAAAATCTCGACCTCGCACATTCATTACACTTCAATAGATGATATTGACGTCTAAAAGCATCTCTGCTTATCCTCTATATCACTAACTTTTATTTCCAGCATTTACGGGATACTAAACAGCATTTCTCAAAATCTGAAGAAGACCAGTCAATGATAGTAACACAACTAATATATAAAGCATACCACAAAACCTATAGTGGACCAGTCAATGAAAATCAGATGACCGGCATATGTCAGTATCATCTACAGAAGGGTAAGACCAGTCCTCTCAAATATAATAAAAAAATCAAATTTAAGCTGAAATTTTGATACCTATCATAAGGCAAGAGAACAAACCTGCCGTGGCTTACGAAGAAGACTTCCTGGATCTTCTACATCACTAAAAGCATTTCCATCATCAACGTGATTGTCCATACCACTTTCATTATCCCATGATGTCAATGGTACAAAATCAGAATTGTCTTCGCTTGCTGCATCTATAATGAAAAAGAAATGAAAAGTTAAGTTTATTTCAACAGATATTGGGTGGTATTATTGAATGTAAGAGCCAGAAATTAGAGAGAGAGTTGGCTGTGTTATGACAAAAGCAGAAAGATCTAGTTTGTTGGGCACGAAAAATACCAAAAGAGAATCGAGAAAGAGAGAAGAAAAATAAAGCACACAATATTTACGCAGTTTGGCCGCTGGCCTACGTCCATGAGCGAAGACGGAACAGAAACTTCCATTATAATCAAAATGGTGTACAAAATATGTCTCTCTCACAAACTCCTAAACCCAAAAATACACCCATACTCATTTTCATCTGCCGCACCAAATCAATAAAATAAGAGTATATTTATAATAGTGACTAAATCCTAATACAACTAGGAATACGAATCCACTAAGATTAGGCATAATTTAAACTTAACTTAATGGGATAGTCAAAACAAAATAGGGTTAGAAAACCTTTCGGTTCTAGAATTCGAGACATATCCAACAGGCTGGATAACAATAGATAAGACTATCCTGAAAATTAGAAATTCTTAGATGCAAGACTTAATGTCATAGAGACAATTTTTTCATATAACAAATATTTGAAGCAAAGAATTACATTGTTATGAGCATAATGTGCAGATTTAGATGTAAGAGAGGAAGAACATGAAGCATGAAGAAAGCAAGCAAAGTAATGATGAAAACAATCCAGATCTCAAGAATCTAGAGATCTTATACTAGGAAAGTAAACAGAAAATAATGAACACTTTCATGACTGTTAATATCAAGAAAGCTGCAGCCTACCAGAAATCTTTCTTCCTTTCCTCCCAAGGCACTGCAAAAAAAGTCAAATGATTTACTATTACAAATTCAAAGATAGGCTCTCAAATAGTAACTTCCATTGAGAAATTTATATTACCATAACATCAGGAAGAAGGAACAATTTAACAAGGCTCTCAGGTCTGTAATGACAATCTTCTGGAAGAGTGATATTACAAGGCACTTTATTCGCAGGCAACAACAAAGATTTCGGATTTTTTGGAGGCGCAAAAATATCCGGCATATCATTATCAAGTGATTTTGTAAAATCAATCTCAGGAACTTTCCTTCTACTCTTTGGCCTCTTCGCTGTGACTTCTGATTCACCTGATGTAGTTGGAATTTGTTCTGAACCTACAAGAACGCTTGGTGGAACATTATCAAGCCGCTTAAGTAAAATCAAATGGTAAATATTACAAGTTACACTTAGTTCTACCTTTGGTTTTTCGATATATCCAATGCTCAGGACCTGCCCAGGCATTTGTTTTTGAAGAGAATCCCAGGCCCAGAGACAAAAAATCTGCAATTCTATCAAGCTTTCCATCTCCACCAAGATCAGCATCACCAAACATGTACACACCATTAGCCTGCAACAGTGACATTTTGTCAACAAAAGGAATTTTTTTTTGAACCTTGGTATGAAAATCAAAATCAGTACCCTTGATGGAAGAATATAGGATATTATAGTATTCATCCAGTAAAGTGGTGTATGCTGAACTGATTTGTCAAGTTCACAAGGCATACCTCTTGATAGCTTGTCGAATTTGGGTTTGTGATATTGGAGCTATCATCAACTACACTCTCGTTATCATCATTATCATAATTCCAAGGTTCATATTCTGGTAGCGCATCACCATCCAATGGTAAGGCATCATCATTCAACTCTACATGTTTATTGCCAACGATATTCTCTTCCATTGTTGGCATTTGCCCCGAAGAAGCTAAATCTGAAGGCCTTCGATTATCTTCATCAAACTGATCCACAATATCCCTCAGAGTGGGAGAGATCTCATCCTTCAAGGGCATGTTAATCATCATTTTCTCAATATGCTCTGTTTAAAAAAAGAGGCATTACATGGATATGGACGAGTATACATGTTCATGCATGTTTATGTGCACACTGAGCAGATGCATAAAAGTACCATGTTAACAATACCTTGGAGAAATGAAAGGTCAATCAGTTCCATTTTGTCAGTTTGTGTTTCTGGTAAGATGCTGTTTTCTGGTGCTTCAAATGAATCAAAGAGCACGCGACAGCCACCATAGACTCCGAGATTGTACAGTAGGAGTCCCTTAGCTCCACCTTCATCAAACTGAGCAGAAGTTTGATGGTATAATGGATCCACAGTGAAAGCCACTAAAGTCAAATGTAATAAGATGGTCTTAGGCTTTGAATTCATTAATCTTGTACATAGAAATTAAACATGCAATAAAACTTTACCATCAAATTTCTTTGCATTAAGAGCCTCAAATGATGACTCCAGAGTTGATACAGGTGACAGCTGCGATTAGTGAAGTAGCGTGAGCCGACAAACAGCAATAGTCATAAGCTAACAATACGGAAAATGTACAAAATGTACATGCCTTCCTTTCCAAGTCCTTCTTAGAAAGACCCTCCGCTTGTTCAGTGTCGATATGGTCACCTTCTGAAATTTCTGTGATGTAAACACACCGTCAGGATATTGGCGGAGCACTACAATTTAATTTAAAATGATGTTGAAAATTGGTATGTTTCAGACACATTCTAACTCATATTTAACAGTTCAGATGCTCAAGAATTTCTTCATAATCAAATCTTTCAGGTAGTTCCTGGCTTTTTGGGTTATATGTCCTAGTGTAAAGAATGAACCCAAAAGCAAAATCACAAGACAGAAATTCAGCAATACAATAACATGTTTGAGAGTGGCTTAACCTAGGTCGTGATACAAACCAGCTGAAAGATCTAGTGAGGCATATAAAGAATTGTTGAAAACAACTTAGCTTAACTCATATCTTGTAGCGCATTAGGCATCACTAGCTGGAGGAAAAATACCAAACAAAGCACAACAAAGCACAAGAAGCTTAGAAATAGTTGTTCTAGTAAAACCGGATTATTTAGGATAACAATTATATACTACTCCACTGACCCTTGAAATTCTGCTTATGCTATCATCCCTCGCTTTACCCCTACATATCCCTACGAAGTATTACATAAACATTGAACTTCCAACTATTCCTTATCACCTATAAAACAAACCAGCAGAAAATTGTGGCTTCAATCTAAGCAATCTATCGATGGTAGAATAACCTCAAGATAAATAAAATCACTCATGCATAATTCCTTTCCAGACCACATGCACCCTTGGATCTATGAGGAAAGCTTTACCAAATAATATGATCCTTATAAAATAATTCTAAGTGCCAGTTTGAGTTTGACAATCACAAAGTACAGTAAGAAGCAGCTAATTTGAGTTTGACAATCACAAAGTACAGTAAGAAGCAGCTAATTTGAATTGGAGACCCAACCGAAACCCTAACCTTTCTCTTGTTCGCGCCCGGCCCGGTTGATCCCTCCGAGGACTTTGTACGCTTCCGAATGCACCGAATCGACTCTCGCAGAGTATATCTTCATGCCGGCCTCCAGTGTGCAGCTTGCCTGCCACAAAAAAAAAAAAACAGCAAAAATTAGCTTAAAAAAATAATCCAATTTCCCCAATTTCTACCCAATTTCAAATAAAAAACAAACCCTCATTAATCGAACTTAAAATTGGATGAATAGATCAAAAAAAGGAGGGACCTTTTGGAAATTAGTCTCGTCGTCGTCCTCGTCCTCGGATCTCGCTTTGATGATCTCGCTGAGATGATCTATGAGACGCAGCTCCCACGTGTTCTTCTGGTTTATCTTCTGCTCAAAGTAAACAAACAAATCGAACTCAAAGGAAGCAGAGAGAGAGAGAGAGAGAGAGAGAGAGAGAGAGAGAGAGAGAGAGAGAGAGAGAGAGAGGATGGGATCGAACGTTCTCGCTCGCGAGCTTGATGCAGTTGTGGAAGAGATCCATGATCTGGTCGCGGTTGAGGAGATTGGAGGAGGGAAGAGGGTATTGGGCGGCGGCGAAGGCGGGTGTGGTGCTGGTGGTGGTGGTTGCGCGGCGGAGGGAGGCGGCGGCGCGCGCGGCGCGGGCGCGGGCGCGCTCGAGCTGGTCGTCGTTGGAGCCCAGCGGGAACGGCGGCGGCGACTGCAGCCGCGCCGCCATCGGCGTCCGCGCCGCCGCCGCCGCCGCCGCCACCGCGTGAGGCGGCGGAGGCGGAGGGGTGCGGGCGCCCTCATCGTCTCCGACCATGTAGTAGGGTTTGGGTTTCGCCGGAGAGGAGTGGTGGTGGAAACCCTAGAGAGATCGAGCGGAGAGAGAGAGAAAGAGGAGAGTGTGCGTGCTTTTGAGTGTAACGGTTACATTGCATATATATATATATATATATATATGTCATGAGAATGACATGTGGGGTCCACATAGTAGGCTGTAATGGGGATTTTTGTTTCCCTCCATTTTATTCGGTTTGAAACTCGTGTTTGGTGAAGAGCCACGAAGCCGCCACGTGGGTTGCTTGGATTGGGCCGGGCCTGTTTGTTTTGGGCCGGGCTCTAAACCAACCCACTTTTGTGGGGGTGGTTGCATGAACAATATATAAGATCTCAAAATTATTTATTTTTAATAATTAATTATAAAGTAAATTTGAAACCACTTGATCATTGGGCAGATAATATTAAAAAATTATAAAATTTAAATATTATAAAATTCAAATATCACATGTCATGTTTAATAGTATTAATCATTGATTTGGATGCTCTTTTGCTGGAATTATGTGAAAGTATACTGCTCCATTTATTTTTAAAAAATATTCTAGCTTCACTCAAAAAGAAATGTAAGATAGAAAAGTATTCACTTTTGTTTCTCTAAGTGATAACATATTCTCCATGTACTAATTTAATTAAGATGTGATTTTATAGTCTCACTTAAAAAAGGAGATCAAATATTATTTCCTTTTGCTACAATGTCTTTCCATAAAATAGCAATAGATGTAGGGGTGTCAAGGAGCCGAACACGAGCGAGCTGGGGTCGGCTCGTGTTCGGCTCGTTTAATAAACGAGCCGAACACGAGTTGGCTCGTTTAAATATCGAGCTGAAAAATTCGGCTCGTGTTCGGTTCGTTTATTAACGAGCCGAACACGAGCTGGCTCACGAACAACAAGTTTGATTTTCATTCTTACTATTAGGTATAAAGTTGAAAGAAAATTAAAAAATTAAAATTTTAATCTAATAATTAAAATTCATAAAAAATTAATGGCCTAAAATCAAAATAGTGAAGTTTATATATATATATATATATATATATATATATATATATATATATATATATATATATATATAGGCTAAATTACAGAAAACCTCCCTATAATATACCGCTTTTCCATTTTACCCCCTGTCTTTAAAAAGCCTACATTTTGCCCCCTCGTAATTTCGAAATTATTTTTAGGGGGCAACGGGGTTAAAAAATAATGCAAAATGACGATAATGCCCTCACGTATGAGGAGAGAGAAAGGGGATGAGGAGAGAGAAAGGAAATGGAGAGGGGAGGGGAGAAGGGTATTTTCGGTATATTACCTAAAAAATTGACGGTCAACTCACGGTCAACTGACGGCGGGGAGGTAAATGCACAATTCCATAATTACGAGGGGGCAAAATGTAGGCTTTTTAAATATAGGGGGGTAAAGTGGAAAAGCGGTATATTATAGGAGGATTTTCTGTAATTTAGCCATATATATATATTCGAGCTGTTATCGAGCCGAGCACAAGCGAGTTGACCCAGCTCGTGTTCGGCTCGTTTATTAAACGAGGTGAAAAATTCGGCTCGTGTTCGGCTCGTTTACTAAACGAGCGATTCGATCTCGAGCTCATTTCGAGCCGAACACGAGCTGGCTCGCGAACAACGAGCTGAATTACCAGCCCTAATTAGATGTCCAGAGTATCAGCAGGGAGACTGAGATTTCAGTAACAAAATACAATATGATCCACTACTTAAAAATGAGATTGGGGTGCTTTTCATTTTATTTCAGAAAGATATTGCTTGGAGTATTTTAATATAACAAGTTTCTTAATATCACTACTTAAAAAAACATTTTACTAAATAATACAACAAGACCTTACAGGCCTTAAGGCATTTTTTTCTAGTCATATTAATTCTCTAAGGTAACTTAATCAAGAGCTCTCATGATTTAAAATTTGATTTTAACATTAAATTTCCTGTTATATATATATATATATATATATATATATATATATATATATATATATATATATATATATATATATATATATATACACACTATCGATAGTATCAAACACTTTGTGCTACCAAAAAAATAAAAAAGAAGGAGATTCTGGATTAAGAACATCTACTAGTGTATGTTAAATATTAAGTCTAATTACACTAATTACACTTAGCTATAGAATAGCTTTACTAATTTGGACACTATTTTTTTTTTGTTCTAGTTCCGTAATATAGCTTATTTGCTAGTGTTAAGAAATTCATCGACCTTGCACTAACAAATAGAAGTGATAGAATGGAGCACCAATTTTTCGTTGCAATTACAACAAAAATAAGACTAAAGATTTTGGGCTATTTAGAATTGATTGTATAGTATTATTGGTAGCTCATTTTTTTTAAAATTTAAATTTTATCATGCTACTAAATGGACATATATTTTGAATACAATTATCTAGTGATGTGTTTAGTTTTTTTTTTTTTTTTTTTTTTTTTTGGGCCCTTTCTATTTGCATTTTTTTTTTTTCATGCTTGTCTCGAAGTTAGGCACATTAAAAAATATATGATATTGAATTGTTGGTTCATATTTCTCTTGTGACATTGCATAAATTAATTAGCATACATGATTCTTAGGTGTATTTAAATACCAACTTATGATTTTGTTCTTAAATTTCAAGAGATAGAAAGTTATGTAGTTCACTGTTTGAGATATTGGAGGAGAAACAAATTATTTTAACTTTTATTTTTGACTAAATATTATTTATGACGAAATTGCAGTTGGATTATCGAATTTGTTCTTCAAATCCTGCTTGTTTTAGACCACTTGAACACCAGATGCTACTGCAATCTTAGTTTTCTGTGTTAGGTTGGTGAGGCTCTCGATTAGGCCCGAGCAGAACCTGGACTGGGCGAGTACAACTTTCGAGCCCAAGCCTGCTCTCAGTCTACCCGGCTGAATCGAGTCAAGTTCGGTTGTGACTAGGGGTGGTAATCTAGCTCGCGAACACGCGAGCCAGCTCGTGTTCGGCTCAAAATGAGCTCGAGATCGAATCGATCGTTTAGTAAACGAGCCGAACACGAGCCAAATTTTTTAGCTCGTTTAATAAACGAGCCGAACACGAGCTGTGGTCAACTCACTCGTGGTCAGCTCGATAACGGCTCGAATATATATATATATATATATATATATATATATATATATATATATATATATATATATATATATATATATAGTACGGCTAGAATACTATCGATAGAACCAAACAATTGGTGCTATCAAGTTTTCAGTTGTTGGATGAAAAAATATGCGGTTGGAATTATAGTGGTCCCCTAAAATTTTTACTATTCAACCAACCACCTAGTAAATCCTAGGGGATCACTATAATCCCAACCGCATATTTTTTCATCTAACGGTTAAAAACTTGATAGCACCAATGACTTGGTGCTATCGATAGTATTCTAGCCTAATTATATATATATATATTACTATTTAGATTTTAAGCTATTAATTTTTTATAAATTATATTTTTTAAATTTTGTTTTCAGTTTTATATCTAATAATAGAAATGAAAATCAAATTTGTTGTTCTCGAGCCAACTCGCGTTCGGCTCGTTAATAAACGAGCCGAACACGAGCCGAAATTTTCAGCTCGATATTTAAACGAGCCAGCTCATGTTCGACTCGTTTATTAAACGAGCCGAATACGAGCCGACCCCAGCTCGCTCGTGTTCTGGTCGTTGACACCCCTAGTTGTGACTAAGGGCGTGTTTGTTTCGTAGGACCGTAGTTAACTGCACTTGTGAAGCAGAGCACTATTTTCCACAGGAGACTGGCCCAACTTTCCGGCGAAGGTTCTAGTTGGGCCGGGATGGGTCTTACTCAGGCCTGCAGCCTGCTCTCGATCCGTCAGCATAATACAGTCCCGTGGGTGTGTGCCGACTGTCCTAGCTAGTTGGAGCCTTGGAGGAGAGAAGATGGCGATGACGGCGGCGACGTCGTCGTCGTTCCCGCCGCCGCCGCCCTACTACCGGCTGTACAAGGACTACGAGAGCGATCCGTCGTCGTCGGCGCCCGAGCCCCCGCCCCCCGTCCAGGGCGCCTTCCCGCTCTTCGGCGCCACCTACACCGTCCGTCTCTTTCCCATCCCCTCTTCTTCCCTCTCTCTCTCTATCCATCTCTTTCCTTCTCTCTCTTTCATCTTATCATCGAAGATTAAGATTGATGTTGGCAGACGGACGTGGTGCTGCCCACCCTCGAGGATCAGGGCGTCCGCCAGCTCTACCCCAGGTGCCCTAACATCGGTCTGTTTCTTCTACACTCCTTTCCTCCAATCTTACATGCTGTTAATAAACGAGCCGAATACGAGTCAAATTTTTTAACTCGATATTTAAACGAGTCAGCTCGTGTTCGGCTCGTTTATTAAACGAGCCGAATACGAGCCGATCCCAGCTCGCTCGTGTTCGATTCGTTGACACCCTAGCATGACCTGACTTATGAAACATATTTTTTTTGTTAAGAAAAGTATTAGATGCTAATAACATTGCAAATAAAAAATCAAAAACTTTTGCTGTGTCAAGAAGCTGGTGGATAAATATTACTTCTTTTCTTTTTCATCATTAATGTAGTTGGCCAATGAGAAATCATAAACTGGGACAAGGAATGTATTAAAGAAAGAAAATTAGTGAAACTAAAAGCAATAAAGAAGAGTCTTAATTACTTCTGTATATCTAATCAAATAGCTTATTAAGCAAACTGAAATGAGAGTTTTCACTACAACAAAACTATGCTATAGCGACATTTTTAAGTGTTGCTAAATACTAAAAAAAATGCAGCTGGAAAAAATACCGACACTTGTCATTAGTGTCGCTTTATATGCCGTCGCTAGGGTGTATAGCGACACATTACTATAATGTGTCACAAAAATATGTCCCTATAATCTAATTTTGGATATAGATGGACTATAAATGAAACACTTATAAAAAAGTATCACTAATATGTATCCCTATAACCTAATTTTGTTGTAGTGATTCTCAATTTTTTCCTTTTGAGATGAGTAGACACTGCAATATTTATTGAGAAAGTAAAGAAAAATAAAGGCCTCAAATTCAATTCATAAACACATACTCATTTATTGGTGTACATGTTATCTCAGTTTTTTTTTTTTAATTATTTTATTTTATTTTATTTTCTTTTATCTAAAAGAAAAGTTAGTATTTTTTTCATTTATTTATTTATGTATATTAGTAGAGCAGTGCGTGCAACACATGCTTTGTAAAAAAAAAAAAAAAAAAAAAAAAAAAAAAAAAAAAAAAAAAAAAAAAAGTTTGAAATTTAAGAAAGATAGTTTTACATGTAAATTAATTTTGATAAATTATTTGATTATAATCATCATCTAATTCGGCAAAAAAAAAAAAAAAAAAAAGGAAGAACTATAGTAGATTTAGTGAAGTTTAGTTTATATATTAAATTTAAATTAATATGAAAATTAACTCAAATCATGTCAATCAACAAATTTAAAAATCATTGGAGAATAAAATCAAATGAAATTTTATAGAGTATTTTTGAATATATGTGCATTTTGAGAATAGATAAGGAAAAATTGATAAATTTAAAATTTTTATTCACTCTTTTGTTTATAGTATTGAACACAACAAGGTTGGTAGATGTTGAAATTAAATACTATAGTATAAAACAATAATCTAGTGAATATTTTACAATATATATTAAATATTTTTTGTGATTATTTAGTGTCAATTGAAAAATAATCATAATTTTGTTTTCGCAGCTTCCGGTAGATATTGAATGGCATTATATTGGACATCTCCAAAGCAACAAAGTCAAATCTCTTTTAGGTATCTTTTCAATTTGGTGAAAGAATTTAGTTAATTCACATAATTTTTTTTGGATACTACTAATACCATTTAGGATGATCAATTTGCCTACATTACTCTATATTTGTTGATTTCGCTTTTTTGTTTTTGTATTTGGTTTGACATTTTTTTTTTTTTTTTTTCTACAATTACCAAAATCATGTTTAATTTTTTTTTATCGTAAGAATGATAGAGAACAGCGCAAAAAATGTGATGCAGAGAATAAGATGAAAGAATAAATAGGAGAATACCTTCGGAAAGAATAGCTCTTAATGGGTCTAAAATAATTTGCATTGATCAGAATAAATTATTTTTGCCAAATTTAGTTATGTTCGGCAGAATACATGCGATAAAATGCTTTATTTCTTAGTTATTATTTTGTTACCAAATACAGTCCTAGAGAATGAATTTGTATAACACACTACATAATTAATCTGTCTTCAATAATTGTGGCACTCCCAGAATTTGAAATAGTCATATATATAAATGATATAATATGACTAAAACTCTTAATCCGGCTATAACATTTTGGATGGTAACAAGACCCAAAAGGTTAAAAGAGTTAAGCGTGCTAGAGCTAGAGTAGTTCTAGGATGGATGACCCTATGGGAAGGCGGGGCGTCACAATTGGTATAAGAGACAATCACCAGCCGAAAATGTGAGATGAGTCTCGGCTGAGTCAGGGTTATATAGCGAGTAGAGTGTGGCTCCCCGGCTAATGACCGTTGTAGGTGAAGCAGCTCCCTACAAGGTCGGCTAAGACTAACGAAACGAGTCTCACATCGCCTGGTACTAGTGAGTGTGCTTGAGTAGGATTTAAAGGGGGAAGGAATGTGACACCTCCAGAATTTGAAATAGTCCTATATATAAATAATATAATATGACTAAAATTTTTAACCCGGCTATAGTATTTTGGATGATAGCAAAACTCAAGAGGTTAAGAGAGTTAAACGTACTAGAGTTAGAGTAGTTCTAGGAGGGGTGACCCCTAGAAAGTTGGGACGTCACAATAATTGTTATCTTTATTATTATTATTATTATTTTTGTTTTTTTCGAGATCTAATTGTCTCACTACTGTAGCCTAATTTATTTTCCTTATGAATGAAGCGGATAGCATGCTACATTTTCTCTTAAAAAAAAAAACTGTTATCTTTTCTTGTGAGTTGATCAGTCTGAGGAATCCTTTTAACTCCTTTGATTCTTCTTCAACAAATTTATAGTAATCATCTACAAACTACTGCTATCTTTAATCATCTGAATGTTTTGACTCAGCCAAAATAAATAACATCAATTGTTCTTCCTTTTGCTTTCGCAGCTTCTGTGCCCAATCTTGATATGGTTGAGAGTGTAGATAATGAGAAGGTCAGCAGTTTCTGCAGTTAATTAGCTTTGGTTTTAACATCTTATCACTTATTAGTTTTTTTTTTTCTTCATGTTCATGATTAGCTTTTTTTTTTTGCCCCTACGCTGAGGTTACTTAAACTTTCATATCTTGGCTTTAGTATGGAATTTCCTTTTCCTGATTATTAGAAACTGCAGTAACATGCAGTTTAGGGTTCTGCATAACTGTTCGCTTTTTTTGCTTTTTAACTATTTGCTGTGTGTTTTGTTGATTCCATCCATACAGTATAAATTACTATGGCTGTGTTTGGTTCGGGTATAAGAAAAATTTAGTTATACCGGAAATAGATATAAGTTATAATATTAGCAGGAACTAATGTTAATTTATGTTTGGGTGGGTATAAAGAAAATTGTGTTTGATAAATTAAAGAGGAATAAAAAAAAATAGAGAAAATTAAATTTTTATAAAATAATGAAATAAATTTTAAATTTTATAAATTTAAATAACTTATAATTTAAAATAAAATTAATTAATTTTTTTTTAAAAAAAAAATTGCAGGTGGAACAATGAGTTGTTCCACCTGCTGTTTGGAATAGTTATTCTCTTCTAATCCCGAGATTAGGTGGAATAACTGTTCCAAACAACTTTTTGTTGTTTGGATACAAAGGGGGAATATCCCCCTTATCCCCCCTAGTTCTTGTACCCAAATGGTGCCTATGTGTCATGATCTTCCGAAGATTCTTTCCTTCCAAATCACCAGCTAATTTACTGGTTTCTTCTATTCCAGTAGATTTATGTGCCTTATTCCTTGATCATTTGGATTAGTTGTATTTGTTGACTATTTATTTATGAATTAAAATAGGCCAAACTTCTTGCTCCATAACAATAGGTCCAGAAGACTAATAAGTTGAGTTGGGTGAGCCCAATAAGTTGAGTGGGGCTGCGGTCCATAATACATCTAACGGCAAGAGGCCCAACAATAGACCTAACGTTTAGGTGGGTTGAGTTCAATCGAGACCTGTGGGCGCTGTGTCTGTACGCTTTAAGTGAATTGGTTGCGTATTTTTTCGGAATTAATGGTTAGCGCCAACGATTCGACAAGTGGTATCAGAGCCAGTACTACGGGTTTGATTCCCACACGATGCCGATGTTTGGGGGGGGGGGGGATTGTTGGCTATTTATTTATGGATTAAAATAGGCTCAACTTTCTGCCCAGGACAATAGGTTGAGGAAACTAATAAGTTGAGTGGGACTGCGGTCCACAATAGACCTAACGTCCAGATGGGTTGAGTTCAGTCGAAACCCGTGGACATTTTAAGTGAATTGGTTGTATATTTCTAACAGTTCGAGCTTTTGGGATTAATGGTTAACGTCGACGATCCGAGAGTATTTACATCGAAGACCAATTTGAAAGCGTTTGCTGGATTCCACTAAAGTTTATAGTTCAAATAGTTACAACGCATAATGTCGAAATCAAGGTAAGCAGTTGATATTTGAGATTGCCACCTCAATTGGTACAAATACATCATAACGAATGTTTATAGTTTTATGTTTCAGATCGCTAATCATCTCGATCGGGCGGTCGCTAGCTTGCGAAGGAGCCCTTTGAAAGTTCTGGTTCAAGTAAATACCAGTGGAGAAGAGTGTAGGTTTTGAATGCATTTCTAGTTCACATTGTTATGATTATGAAATCTGTACTACCAAAAGTAGTCTTTTGAGCATCTCATTGTTAATTTTCTAGTTTTGTTTCTTCTTAAAATCGAGTTATAAGAGTTATTATTATTAACTAACTAGCTTATTCTTTTGCAGCAAAATCAGGTGTAGATCCCTCTGCATGCGTCGAATTGGCCAAGCATGTCAAGATTGCGTGCCCGCACCTCGTCTTCTCAGGTCTAATGACCATTGGAATGCTTGACTACTCGTCGACACCGGAGAACTTTAAGGTTATAGTTTCTGTTATTAGGGCCAAAATGCACGGAAAGTCCCTGAACTTTTGATATATTGCTGTTTGGTCCCTAAACTTTTGACAATAGGTTTCTGTTTAAAAGTATCAGGGACTGCGGTGAAAATGATCAGGGACCAAATCGCGATAAGCCAAACGATTTGGGAGTGCTCGGCACATTTCGCCTTACTCTGCATCTGCAATGTTTTTGCTAACCTGTAGTCGATCTCTCATGTCGAAATTACAGAGACTTTCGAATTGTCGAATCGACGTGTGCAAGGCGCTCGGAATACCGAAAGAGGAGTGTGAGCTTTCGATGGGCATGTCCGGAGATTTCGAGCAAGCAGTAAGATTTATCAGATTCCTTATTTCGAGTTCATATATAAACTTCTGCACAAGTTGGAAGATTAAGCAGAGCCCTGCTGCATTAAACCTTTAAAAAAAAAAAAAAAAAAAAATTACTTGTGCAGATTGAGATGGGCAGTACAAATGTCAGAATCGGATCGACGATTTTCGGTCCCAGGGAGTATCCAAACAGAAAACAGAGCCAGTGAACTGATAATTGTAGGAACTGCAACTCTGCAACTCTGCTTTTTGTTCTGTTTTCATTGATAATTGTAACTTGTGAGGAGGGTAAAGTAGTCATGCACATGATTAAAAAAAAAAAAAAAAGAGCTGCAAAATCCTTACACAGCTGAATGACATTCACAGCATATTCAAAGGAAGTAAATTTGTCAAGTCTCACTCTATGTCAGACTTGCATCACTATGAAACAGAGGAATTTATTCTCTTCATTTGCTGCTAGATTGTGTGATTCTGCATATCTTGGATACATGAAGGCTAAGGCTCAAAATTTAGAGAGAGAGATTTATAGATACAAGATGGTACATCTTTATGCTCACATAAACATAACGAAAACTCAAAACTAAGGCGTCAAAAAGCCAGAAAAGGGAAATCCATTATCTGCCAAACATGTTTACAGCCTGACTTGTACAACATACATCCTTCGAAAACGAAGGCGTCAAAAAGGTGTGAACTTTGCTACATCGGTAGTTTCTGCATATATCCTTCAATTTCCTTCGAAAAACAAATCTGCTGAACAACACAATCTAACTACAAAAACTCCCAAAAAGGAAGAAGAAGAATATTACATAAATATGGTGTAAGAGTGTTACTTCTCGAGCGACAAAGACGGTATCTGTATGTCGACTTCGTCCAAGGTTGCACGGTCGTGGAGGACGAGGCAATGTTCGTTGGCCAAGTGTAAGAGACAAATGAAGAACAAGTGCGGGGACACATCTTTTGTCGAAGCCGCTGGGAAGTCGTTCGGGAAGTGATGCAACACCTGCGTTAGCGATACGTTGGGCGGCTCCTCCCTTTCCTGTGAGGGAACAAAGCAACACAAAATTTTCAGTTATGAATGCGATGTAACTAGTGAAGAGGAGCCCGTCAATAGAAAAAAAATAATTACAAGAGAAATTAGGATGTGATTCCATTTTCGATTCTTAAACTTCTTCTCAGAGGCCTATTATGTAGTAAGGTAGCCGATGATTCATAACTTATTGCAGAATATGCCTGTGTTACGTGTAAAATACAATAATTGCACAAACTGGAAATAAAGCATGCAAGGCAGATATATCAGAAGGCAGCTTCTAAACCAAAAAACTGATTCAAGAAGGTGGCACATTCACAACATCAAGGATCTTTGATCCTTCGAAGGTTGAAGCAATGATAAGCTCATATTCGGCATGCGGGATAACATTAAAAAGGCACATAAATTTGGTTTTCAGAAAAGTTTAGGTAAATTGGGAAAATGTCAGTACTGACAGTTCATTTTCCTAGTAATAGAAGATCCGACAGTGACAATTAATTCCTTCGGCAATCAGCAATTTATAAAATTCTTTAAGCTGTTTGAATTACTAACAGTTCTTGCTTCTTGTGGTTCTCTTGTGAATATTTACATTCAAACAAATAATTCAAAGAAATATTTCCTCGATGAGAAGCTTGTGATACACGAATTTTCCAAATCTTTGGAGAAAAATTGCTGCCACTATGCAAACAAAAGCAGAAAGATATTTCATTTCCATCTATTAACACAACCACTGAACACAACTTACGCTTCATTATGAAAATGTAATAAGAGACTAACTTCCCCTCAATCTAAATGTTATAAAAAGAACTAAAAAACATATTACTTACCACATCAGAGGTCTCAATGGATCCTTGTATGTGATTCCAAAGCATATCTTTCAATGCATGAACATCTACTTGTTTTGACACCTTGTCGTATTGAATATCGATTTTGTTCACCTTTATTTTAACCGCAGAATAATTAGAGCATTAGTACAAAGGTTCACAAATTTTAACTGGTAACATTTAATTCAACATCAGTGCCTAGTATGTTAATTAATAATATATTGAATTACTTGATAAAAGCTAATGGTTAAGTAAAGACAAACCACATAAAAATGACAATAATAGTGAATTTCAATAAAAATGAAAACAAGATCAAAACGAAGACTAGTATGAAGCACATGTGATGCATGTGTATTTTGTTTTATGAGGAAGCATGATTGATAATTTTTGTACAAAATGTGATAAAATGATTGATCTAATATTTATCTGAACGCCTCATGGTGTCTACTCTAAAACAGCACAAAATATTACCATGAAGCATCTAATCCAATAAGCCGCCCTCATCTACTTGAGGCCACAGAAAGCATATCAGGTGGCCATAGCAGCCCGATATGCTGCTTGCCCACAAAGTCCCATAACAAAATGGTGCAGTAAGGCTGCCTCCACCATTTTTCGGCCACATAATCTGCCTTTTAGAGAACTAGTATTACTCAAAGCTGTTGAGTATTGAATTATATATTATTGCCTACATAGGCCAAAAATTTGAATGAACTAAAGAAAAATGTCCTCTTAAGTAGATGCTCATCGTGGAAATAGATGATGATAAATTGGCTCAAAGACCATTCTTCCAGGCCTCTGTCGTATTATTTTGAGTTGAGTAGGAGGCACGTCAAAAGAACATAGCATTCTATTAATCAGAGATAGTTAGCATACACGACACAATCTCGTTCTTCCTACTCAGTGCTTCTCTTGTTCAAAGACATGAGGATAGAGTAATACGTGTCTCACAAAGAGCATGAAACCAGAAAAATGATATAGGGATTATTAGCTAGCAATTGATTAAGTAATGCAAATAAATATATTAAATTACTACAAGTTGGTGGCGTCATGCGTATTAGCTAAATGTACCCACTAAGATCAGATAACATTTAGTAACAACTCAAAATCTCATGATAGTTCTAGAGGTGCATAGACGTATCCTCTTACTATGAAAATCTCAACCTCGCACGTTCATTACACTTCAATAGATGATATTGACGTCTAAAAGCATCTCTGCTTATCCTCTATATCACTAACTTTTATTTCCAGCATTTACGGGATACTAAACAGCATTTCTCAAAATCTGAAGAAGACCAGTCAATGATAGTAACACAACTAATATATAAAGCATACCACAAAACCTATAGCGGACCAGTCAATGAAAATCAGATGACCGGCATATGTCAGTATCATCTACAGAAGGGTAAGACCAGTCCTCTCAAATATAATTAAAAAAATCAAATTTAAGCTGAAATTTTGATACCTATCATAAGGCAAGAGAACAAACCTGCCGTGGCTTACGAAGAAGACTTCCTGGATCTTCTACATCACTAAAAGCATTTCCATCATCAACGTGATTGTCCATACCACTTTCATTATCCCATGATGTCAATGGTACAAAATCAGAATTGTCTTCGCTTGCTGCATCTATAATGAAAAAGAAATGAAAAGTTAAGTTTATTTCAACAGATATTGGGTGGTATAATTGAATGTAAGAGCCAGAAATCAGAGAGAGAGTTGGCTGTGTTATGACAAAAGCAGAAAGATCTAGTTTGTTGGGCACGAAAAATACCAAAAGAGAATCGAGAAAGAGAGAAGAAAGATAAAGCACACAATATTTACGCGGTTCGGCCACTAGCCTACGTCCATGAGCGAAGACGAACAGAAACTTCCATTATAATCAAAGTGGTGTAAAAAATATGTCTCTCTCACAAAATCCTAAACCCAAAAATACACCCATACTCCTTTTCATCTGCCGCACCAAATCAATAAAATAAGAGTATATTTATAATAGTGGCTAAATCCTAATACAACTAGGAATACGAATCCACTAAGATTAGAAATAATCTTAATAAGATTAGGCATAATTTAAACTTAACTTAATGGGATAATCAAAACAAAATAGGGTTAGAAAACCTTCCGGTTCTAGAATTCGAGACATATCCAACAGGCTGGATAACAATAGATAAGACTATCCTGAAAATTAGAAATGCTTAGATGCAAGACTTAATGTCATGGAGACCATTTTTTCATATAACAAATATTTGAAGCAAAGAATTACATTGTTATGAGCATAATGTGCAGATTTAGATGTAAGAGAGGAAGAACATGAAGCATGAAGAAAGCAAGCAAAGTAATGATGAAAACAATCCAGATCTCAAGAATCTAGAGATCTTATACTAGGAAAGTAAACAGAAAATAATGAACACTTTCATGACTGTTAATATCAAGAAAGCTGCAGCCTACCAGAAATCTTTCTTCCTTTCCTCCCAAGGCACTGCAAAAAAAGTCAAATGATTTACTATTACAAATTCAAAGATAGGCTCTCAAATAGTAACTTCCATTGAGAAATTTATATTACCATAACATCAGGAAGAAGGAACAATTTAACAAGGCTCTCAGGTCTGTAATGACAATCTTCTGGAAGAGTGATATTACAAGGCACTTTATTCGCAGGCAACAACAAAGATTTCGGATTTTTTGGAGGCGCAAAAATATCCGGCATATCATTATCAAGTGATTTTGTAAAATCAATCTCAGGAACTTTCCTTCTACTCTTTGGCCTCTTCGCTGTGACTTCTGATTCACCTGATGTAGTTGGAATTTGTTCTGAACCTACAAGAACGCTTGGTGGAACATTATCAAGCCGCTTAAGTAAAATCAAATGGTAAATATTACAAGTTACACTTAGTTCTACCTTTGGTTTTTCGATATATCCAATGCTCAGGACCTGCCCAGGCATTTGTTTTTGAAGAGAATCCCAGGCCCAGAGACAAAAAATCTGCAATTCTATCAAGCTTTCCATCTCCACCAAGATCAGCATCACCAAACATGTACACACCATTAGCCTGCAACAGTGACATTTTGTCAACAAAAGGAATTTTTTTTTGAACCTTGGTATGAAAATCAAAATCAGTACCCTTGATGGAAGAATATAGGATATTATAGTATTCATCCAGTAAAGTGGTGTATGCTGAACTGATTTGTCAAGTTCACAAGGCATACCTCTTGATAGCTTGTCGAATTTGGGTTTGTGATATTGGAGCTATCATCAACTACACTCTCGTTATCATCATTATCATAGTTCCAAGGTTCATATTCTGGTAGCGCATCACCATCCAATGGTAAGGCATCATCATTCAACTCTACATGTTTATTGCCAACGATATTCTCTTCCATTGTTGGCATTTGCCCCGAAGAAGCTAAATCTGAAGGCCTTCGATTATCTTCATCAAACTGATCCACAATATCCCTCAGAGTGGGAGAGATCTCATCCTTCAAGGGCATGTTAATCATCATTTTCTCAATATGCTCTGTTTAAAAAAAGAGGCATTACATGGATATGGACGAGTATACATGTTCATGCATGTTTATGTGCACACTGAGCGGATGCATAAAAGTACCATGTTAACAATACCTTGGAGAAATGAAAGGTCAATCAGTTCCATTTTGTCAGTTTGTGTTTCTGGTAAGATGCTGTTTTCTGGTGCTTCAAATGAATCAAAGAGCACGCGACAGCCACCATAGACTCCGAGATTGTACAGTAGGAGTCCCTTAGCTCCACCTTCATCAAACTGAGCAGAAGTTTGATGGTATAATGGATCCACAGTGAAAGCCACTAAAGTCAAATGTAATAAGATGGTCTTAGGCTTTGAATTCATTAATCTTGTACATAGAAATTAAACATGCAATAAAACTTTACCATCAAATTTCTTTACATTAAGAGCCTCAAATGATGACTCCAGAGTTGATACAGGTGACAGCTGCGATTAGTGAAGTAGCGTGAGCCGACAAACAGCAATAGTCATAAGCTAACAATACGGAAAATGTACAAAATGTACATGCCTTCCTTTCCAAGTCCTTCTTAGAAAGACCCTCCGCTTGTTCAGTGTCGATATGGTCACCTTCTGAAATTTCTGTGATGTAAACACACCGTCAGGATATTGGCGGAGCACTACAATTTAATTTAAAATGATGTTGAAAATTGGTATGTTTCAGACACATTCTAACTCATATTTAACAGTTCAGATGCTCAAGAATTTCTTCATAATCAAATCTTTCAGGTAGTTCCTGGCTTTTTGGGTTATATGTCCTAGTGTATAGAATGAACCCAAAAGCAAAATCACAAGACAGAAATTCAGCAATACAATAACATGTTTGAGAGTGGCTTAACCTAGGTCGTGATACAAACCAGCTGAAAGATCTAGTGAGGCATATAAAGAATTGTTGAAAACAACTTAGCTTAACTCATATCTTGTAGCGCATTAGGCATCACTAGCTGGAGGAAAAATACCAAACAAAGCACAACAAAGCACAAGAAGCTTAGAAATAGTTGTTCTAGTAAAACCGGATTATTTAGGATAACAATTATATACTGCTCCACTGACCCTTGAAATTCTGCTTATGCTATCATCCCTCGCTTTACCCCTACATATCCCTACGAAGTATTACATAAACATTGAACTTCCAACTATTCCTTATCACCTATAACACAAACCAGCAGAAAATTGTGGCTTCAATCTAAGCAATCTATCGATGGTAGAATAACCTCAAGATAAATAAAATCACTCATGCATAATTCCTTTCCAGACCAAATGCACCCTTGGATCTATGAGGAAAGCTTTACCAAATAATATGATCCTTATAAAATAATTCTAAGTGCCAGTTTGAGTTTGACAATCACAAAGTACAGTAAGAAGCAGCTAATTTGAATTGGAGACCCAACCGAAACCCTAACCTTTCTCTTGTTCTCGCCCGGCCCGGTTGATTCCTCCGAGGACTTTGTACGCTTCCGAATGCAGCGAATCGACTCTCGCAGAGTATATCTTCACGCCGGCCTCCAGTGTGCAGCTTGCCTGCCACAAAAAAAAAAACAGCAAAAATTAGCTTAAAAAAATAATCCAATTTCCCCAATTTCTACCCAATTTCAAATAAAAAACAAACCCTCATTAATCGAACTTAAAATTGGATGAATAGATCAAAAAAGGAGGGACCTTTTGGAAATTAGTCTCGTCGTCGTCCTCGTCCTCGGATCTCGCTTTGATGATCTCGCTGAGATGATCTATGAGACGCAGCTCCCACGTGTTCTTCTGGTTTATCTTCTGCTCAAAGTAAACAAACAAATCGAACTCAAAGGAAGCACAGAGAGAGAGAGAGAGAGAGAGAGAGAGAGAGAGAGAGAGAGAGAGAGAGAGAGAGAGAGAGAGAGGGATGGGATCGAACGTTCTCGCTCGCGAGCTTGATGCAGTTGTGGAAGAGATCCATGATCTGGTCGCGGTTGAGGAGATTGGAGGAGGGAAGAGGGTATTGGGCAGCGGCGAAGGCCGGTGCGGTGCTGGTGTTGGTGGTTGGGCGGCGGAGGGAGGCGGCGGCGCGCGCGGCGCGGGCGCGGGCGCGCTCGAGCTGGTCGTCGTTGGAGCCCAGCGGGAACGGCTGCGGCGACTGCAGCCGCGCCGCGATCGGCGTCCGCGCCGCCGCCACCGCGTGAGGCGGCGGAGGCGCAGGGGTGCGGGCGCCCACATCGTCTCCGACCATGTAGGGTTTGGGTTTCGCCGGAGAGGAGTGGTGGTGGAAACCCTAGATCGAGCGGAGAGAGAGAGAGAGAGAGAGAGAGGAGAGTGTGCGTGCTTTTGAGTATAACGGTTACGTTGCATATATATACATATATATGTCATGAGAATGACATGTGGGGTCCACATAGTAGGCTGTAATGGGGATTTTTGTTTCCCTCCATTTTATTCGGTTTGAAACTCGTGTTTGGTGAAGAGCCACGAAGCCGCCACGTGGGTTGCTTGGATTGGGCCGGGCCTGTTTGTTTTGGGCCGGGTTCTAAACCAACCCACTTTTGTGGGGGTGGTTGTATGAACAATATAAGTGATCTCAAAATTAATTATTTTTAATAATTAATTATAAAGTAAATTTGGTACCACTTGATCATTGGGCAGATAATATTAAAAAATTATAAAATTCAAATGTTATAAAATTCAAATATCACATATCATGTTTAATAGTATTAACCATTAATTTGGATGCCCTTTTGCTGGAATTATGTGAAAGTATAGGGCTCTATTTATTTTTTAAAATATTCTAGCTTCACTCAAAAAGAAAAAATATTCACTTTTGTTTCTCTAAAAGTGATAACATATTCTCCATGTACTAATTTAGGCCATGCTAGGTGTACCACCCTTTAGAGGTGTACATCCTACATCCCACCCCATTCTGGAATGGATATTATTCCACTCGTCACATCGAGTGACGAATGAAATTCACCCCACTCCAGGATGGAGTGGGGTGTAAGATATACACCCCTAAAGGGGTGTATATTTAAATATATCCTTTTTCTAGTCATATTAATTCTCTAAGATAACTTAATCAAGAGCTCTCATGATTTAAAATTTGATTTTAACATTAAATTTCTGTTATATATCAAACACTTGGTGTTATCAAATTTTTTTACCATTAGATCTACCGTTGTAATGTTGGAGAGAGAAAGGAAAAAAAAAAAAAAAAAAAAGGAGATTCTGGATTAAGAACATCTACTAGTGTATGTTAAATATTAAGTCTAATTACACTTAGCTATAGAATAGCTTTACTAATTTTGACACTATTTTTTTTTTTGTTCTAGTTCCGTAATATAGCTTATTTGCTAGTGTTAAGAAATTCATCGACCTTGCACTAACAAATAGAAGTGATAGAATCGAGCACCAATTTTTCGTTGCAATTACAACAAAAATAAGACTAAAGATTTTGGGCTATTTAGAATTGATTGTATAGTATTATTGGTAGCTCATTTTTTAAAAATTTAAGTTTTATCATGCTATTAAATGGACATATATTTTGAATACAATTATCTAGTGATGTGTTTAGTTTTTTTTTTTTTTTTTTCTATTTGCATTCATTCTTTTTTCATGCTTGTCTAGAAGTTAGGCACATTAAAAAAAATGATATTGAATTGTTGGTTCATATTTCTCTTGTGACATTGCATAAATTAATTAGCATACATGATTCTTAGGTGTATTTAAATACCAACTTATGATTTTGTTCTTAAATTTCAAGAGATAGAAAGTTATGTAGTTCACTGTTTGAGATATTGGAGGAGAAACAAATTATTTTAACTTTTATTTTTGACTAAATATTATTTATGACGAAATTGCAGTTGGATTATCGAATTTATTCTTCAAATCCTGCTTGTTTTAGACCACTTGAACACCAGATGCTACTGCAATCTTAGTTTTCTGTGTTAGGTTGGTGAGGCTCTCGATTAGGCCCGAGCAGAACCTGGACTGGGCGAGTACAACTTTCGAGCCCAAGCCTGCTCTCAGTCTACCCGGCTGAATCGAGTCAAGTTCGGTTGTGACTAGGGGTGGTAATCTAGCTCGCGAACACGCGAGCCAGCTCGTGTTCGGCTCAAAATGAGCTCGAGATCGAATCGATCGTTTAGTAAACGAGCCGAACACAAGCCAAATTTTTTAGCTCGTTTAATAAACGAGTCGAACACGAGCTGGGGTCAACTCACTCGTGTTCAGCTCGATAACGGCTCGAATATATATATATATATATATATATATAGTACGGCTAGAATACTATCGATAGCACCAAATAATTGGTGCTATCAAGTTTTCAGTCGTTGGATGAAAAAATATGCGGTTGGAATTATAGTGATCTCCTAAAATTTTTACTATTCAACCAACCACCTAGTAAATTCTAGGGGATCACTATAATCCCAACCGCATATTTTTTCATCCAACGGTTAAAAACTTGATAGCACCAATGGCTTGGTGCTATCGATAGTATTCTAGCATATATATATATATATATATATATATATATATATATATATATATATATATATATATATATATATATATATATATATATATATATATATATATATATATATATATATATATTACTATTTATATTTTAAGTTATTAATTTTTTATAAATTATATTTTTTAAATTTTGTTTTTAGTTTTATATCTAATAATAGAAATAAAAATCAAATTTGTTGTTCGCGAGCCAACTCGTGTTCGGTTCGTTAATAAACGAGCCGAACACGAGCCGAATTTTTCAGCTCGATATTTAAACGAGCCAGCTCATGTTCGGCTCGTTTATTAAATGAGCGGAACACGAGCCGACCCCAGCTCGCTCGTGTTTGGCTGGTTGACACCCCTAGTTGTGACTAAGGGCGTGTTTGTTTCGTAGGACGGTAGTTCACTGCACTTGTGAAGCAGAGCACTATTTTCCACCGGCCTGGCCCAACTTTCCGGCGAAGGTTCTGGTTGGGCCGGGATAGGTCTTACTCAGGCCTGCAGTCTGCTCTCGATCCGTCAGCATAACACACCTCTCGAGATCGATTCGTTCGTTTAGTAAACGAGCCGAGCACGAGCCGAATTTTTTAGCTCGTTTAATAAACGAGCCGAACACGAGCTGGGGTCAGCTCACTCGTGAGCCAACTCGTATTCGGATCGTTAATAGACGAATCGAACATGAGCCGAATTTTTCAGCTCAATATTTAAACAAGCCAGCTCATGTTCGAATCGTTTATTAAACGAGCCGAACACGAGCCGACCCCAGCTCGCTCCTGTGTTCGGCTCGTTGACACTCCTAGTTGTGACTAAGGGCGTGTTTGTTTCGTATGACCGTAGTTCACTGCACTTGTGAAGCAGAGCATTATTTTCCACAGGCCTGGCCCAACTTTACGGCGAAGGTTCTAGTTGGGCCCGGATGGGTCTTACTCAGGCCTGCAGCCTGCTCTCGATCCGTCAGCATAACACAGCCCCGCGGGTGTGCCGACTGTCATAGCTAGTTGGAGCCTTGGAGAGAAGATGGCGATGACGGCGGCGACGTCGTCGTCGTTCCCGCCGCCGCCGCCGTACTTCCGGCTGTACAAGGACTACGAGAGCGATCCGTCGTCGGCGCCCGAGCCCCCGCCCCCCGTCCAGGGCGCCTTCCCGCTCTTCGGCGCCACCTACACCGTCCGTCTCTTTCCCATCCCCTCTTCTTCCCTCTCTCTCTCTATCCATCTCTTTCCTTCTCTCTTTCATCTTATCATCGAAGATTAAGATTGATGTTGGCAGACGGACGTGGTGCTGCCCACCCTCGAGGATCAGGGCGTCCGCCAGCTCTACCCCAGGTGCCCTAACATCGGTCTGTTTCTTCTACACTCCTTTCTTCCAATCTTAACTTGCATGATGCCATTAACATGATGTTTGGATGCAAAAGTTTGCTCATTTTTTTCGAAACAAGATAAGCTAAACCAAACTCTTTAACTTACAATCCCAAAAAAGTGACAAGTTACCACCGATACGGCGGAGCCAGTGTTAGGATTTGGCATATTATTAGTAGTAGATATACTCTTGGTTCACTATGTACTTGATCAGATCTTATGCTGAAGAGTCTTCACTGTCGGATCGTCGGCGCTAACCATTAATTCCAAAAGCTCGAGCTGTTAGAAATACGCAACTAATTCACTTAAAGCGTACAGACACAGCGCCCACGGGTCTCGACCGGACTCAACCCATCTGGACGTTGGGTCTATTGTTGGGCCTCTCACCGTTAGGTCTATTGTGGACCGCAGGCCCACTCAACTTATTAGGCTCACCCAACTCAACTTATTAGTCTTCTGGGCCTATTGTCACGAGGTAGGAAGTTGGGCCTATTTAATCCATAAATAAATAGCCAACATTCACTAATCGCTAGGACCTGCGGCGGCAAGTGTGGGATGTAGAACATTATTGTGAGTTGTGAAGAGTGCTAGGCCTTGCTCGCCTTTGCGATCCGCAGAAAATGCTTAGTCCTTTTGTTTTAGTACTACAGGGGACTCGCCGACAAGCACTGATAGATATATTGCTCTTATTTTGGTTCCTGAAATGCTATTCGTTTCGAAGAGCCAAAATTTCAACTTGTGTTTAGAGAATGTAACAAATCAGCGGATAGATTAGTTAGTCTAGGAAGAATTTTCACTTCTATTTAATTATTTCCCTGCCATATTTCTTTTTTCCATCTTTTTTTTTTTTTTTTTTCGTGATACAAATGTAATACATCTTAAGAAAAGTTATTGTGTGATTTTACAAGTTCTATTGGGACTCCATTGCAAGTCTTGTATTGGAATTATGTTATATTTGTTTATTTTTCGGTACACTTGGTGGTTAATTAAAATACCTGCAAATTGAATGATTATCTATCTGTAGGAGCCTTAATGCTGTAGATCATAATGAACTATGTTGATCTCTCTCCCACCCTTCTCGTCTCTCTAGGCGTCCCGCTTTAGTGTCTAACAGGTAGAAATCATGACACAAAATCAATTAAAATGAACTGTTGGCTTCTAAAAGACCAAGCGAACAAAATGCTGCCTCTGTTGCTATACGCCGCCACGAATATACGCCGCCATCGTTGCGCAGCTTGCGGTATTATCTGACCTCTGCATTGTTAATAATATAATATAATGCCTGTTAATGTTTGTCTTTACATGTCTTCTATCCGCTTCATTTTGATTCCCGATTAGTTGATTTTTGGTTCAGACATCAAGAAGGAGCTAAGATCACTTAATCGGGAGCTCCAACTTCATATCCTGGAGCTAGCGGACATTCTAGTGGAGCGGCCCTCTCAATATGCACGCAAGGTGGAAGACATCTCCCTTATTTTCAAGAACATGCACCATCTCCTCAACTCCTTGCGCCCTCATCAGGTGCCAAAATTAGTTGGCTATCTCAGTTGCATTCCTACCAAGTTAGCTTTTTCTTGCATCTGCTCTTAGTTATCTGATCTTTTTTCAATTTTAGGCCAGAGCAACGCTCATCCACATACTGGAACGTCAGATACAGCGCCGAAAACAGGCAGTGGAAGACATAAAAAAGTGAGATATCAAATATCTTGACTGTTTCTTTTGTAGTTTGTTCCGGGTAAGAACTTATATTCTAGAAGGAAGCTAAACATAAAAAGAAGGTTGTAATTTTAGTTGCATTGTCTGAATTGTTACCAAGTTTCCTACACTATGAAATCAACCACTTGCTGTTCTTCTGAAATTGCTGATGATTTGACTCTTTAAATTACAAGGCATTGCAGATGAAAAATGTGGTTTTGACATTTTCAGGTCCCAACTTATGATGATTTGTAAGATTAGGTGGCTGTTGAGTATGATATTGTTTTAAATATTTTGTCATCCTAAGGAGAGTAGGTTACAAACTCCGCATCGTGAGAAATTCTTTGTGTAAATCTCCATTATCTCACTTCCCTTGCATTTTGTCTCCGGCAATCAGCTTATCCTCTATGGTTTGAACTTAGGAGAAGTGGATATTGAAGGACCACATGCATTAGATCATTTTATTATGTAGTATTTTTTTAGTCTGAAAGCTCTTGATAGTGCTATAGATTGCGATCAGGCCGGTTTGGGTCTGCATACCAGTGTTGCGTTGCTGGTCGGATCCTGTAGGAACAATTGGTTAGGTAGGTGGACTTGAATCTTGACCATTTTATGTGTAAGTTGGATTGGGTAGGACCTAAAAGTATGAAATTCACAAACTATTATGCCAGGGTTAGGTCCAAAAGCTATTCTTAGCTAAGAAGTCGGAATGATCAACATTATTTGATAAGATAACAAGTCTAGAATCAAAGTGAAAGCTTACTCTATATTTGTGCTAAAATAAAATAATTCCATTTTTTTTTATGGCTAAATATCTTCTTTTCTGGAACGAATAAGAGATAAGGATCAGTTACTAAAAATAATAGAGGAAAATATCACGGAAAGTAAATATACAAGTGCAAAACAAATAATTAGATATATGGTGCACAGACAGTTTCGTAAGGGATTATAGCACCACTGCTAAATCTGTCAAATATCACCGAACTCGACTCTAGGTCAACATGTAAAAATTAATCGAGCAGGTCAAACATGGAAAACTTCTCTTTTGTCTAATCTGCATTGTATCTTTCCTGCAAGTATATATATATTACTTTATTATAAACATGTATTTATTTTGTGACAGTTAACCATCTTATTTGGTTTGATGTCCAGCGTGCAGTTTCTGAAATAATGCTACTATATATATATATATATATATATATATATATAGAACTAGGCTACTATACTATCATTAGCACGGAAGTCTTCGTGCTATCAAGTCGTTTTCGATGCTGGGACTTTCGAATCGACAATCGACTCTGCTAGACTTGATCTAAAGTATTTAAAGTATCTAGAAAAAGAATTTCACAATTTTTCGATATCATTGACCTAGTGAGCTCTTTCGATCACTAGGCAAATGATATCGTAAAATCACGAAATTTATTTTTTAGATACTTTAAATACTCTAAATCAAGTCTAACGGAGCCGATCGTCGATTTGAAAGTCTTAACATAAAAAACGACTTGATAGCACGGAGGCCTCCGTGCTTCTAAAAGCACACAAGCCTATCTCTCTCTCTCTCTCTCTCTCTCTCTCTCTCTCTCTCTCTCTATATATATATATATATATATATATATATATATATATATATATATATATATCACCTGATCTTTGTGGATATTTGAACTCTTCTCTATTCAAGCTCGAATTGCTATTGTTGCTCGTCGAGTATTGATAATTTTTTTTTATCGTTACTGAACAACTCACTATTCAGGAGGAGAGAGGAAGCTCGGAGACTACTCAAGGAATCACTCCAGATTGTAGATGGTCAACTACGCTAACATTTGTTGCTGGTCACAAATGTATACAATTTAAGGTTCTGCAGCATGCAACTGCTATTGTGTTGTTTATGTAGTTTGATAGTTATATATTACCTCGAGAACTATTTAACACTTATTTACTTCGCAATAACCAAGGTACTATATAAAGAATTTGTACTTTGCACTTATGTTTGAACGTCATCTTTTCCTGTTTATTGGCATGTGCCACAACCCTTTAGTGAAAATAGATCTGCATCTCCTGATCTGATTCTTGGTAAATGTATCTTTGCATTGGAAAATCATTGCATTGGAAATTTGAGCAATGAAAATTTGGGACAATTCCTTGTTATATATATTTTCTTGATGCCTCTAGAATTATGACCATGGAACTGATTGGAGATCTTTGTTTTTCACTGCATATAGTCATAAGATTTCTGTTACTAGACATGCTAGGCGGTTTTGTACTTAGCTTCCAATTCCCAGCTTCTATGGAATTATAGATGATATAGGCTTAGTTTGGAGATGTGTTCTTGAAGCATCACCACTTTCACTTTAATGATTCAGGCCTAGTTTGGAATGTGCCCTAAAGTCGGTTGTATTTGTTCCCCATGTACCAATCCATGTCTCTTTTCTATGTATCAAGAACTACTCCAGATGGGAGAGGGCTGGAACCCTTCTTTCTTTCTCACCTCTCTCTCTCTCTCTCTCTCTCTCTCTCTCTCTCTCTCAAGCCCTCTCTTCCTCTGCATGATGTTCTAATGATGATTGGAAGCCGCTCATACAACAGGTAAAGTGCACTATTTCCCCGAATCAGAGCTTATTCTAATTTAAGATTGGCTTGAGAGGATGCTACTTTGGAGGGAAGAGAGGAGTCAAATATGACCTGCCACTTTCAGGGTGGAATACCAGAACATAATGCAAAGCCTCTTAAAGGACATAATCTTGATGCAATAAAAGATCTATAAGGTCTTCTCAAAGATCACAAGTTCATAAGGTATTGCTGTTCCCTGAAACTCTTATATTCTTTGTTTTATTGTTTTCATTTGTTCTTCTTCTGTGTTATTACTCGCCAACGGAGCATATTATTGTTAAGAAGTTGCTAGTAAGGACAGAGGATCTTTATTGGTATGGATGTATGATACATTATACTTTAGGTGGAAATGGTGCGACAACTTCAAATTTCAAGCTCTTAGTAAACTCTTCTGCTAGCATAAGTTTTCGCTGATACTGGGCTTTACTGCTTTTATCTGACATTCTCCAGCTAGTGAATGTTGACTGAACGTTGAGATTGTGTTTCCAATTGCCAAGACTTTTATCTGCTTTTATCTGACATTCTCCATCTAGTGAACGTATAGCAGTAAGAAACACATAGAGATTAGTAATTCTTGTCATATCACAAACATAGTGACCGGATTATTCCCAAATTATCACTGACATTCTCCAGCTACTTTTATCTGCTTTTTAGCTGAACTTGAACTTTAGGAGTTCTTTTAGTTGCCTGGAAAGCTTAAGCTGGGGGGCCAAATATACATGATGGGTATCATTTTTTTGCAAAGAATGTGAGCATTCATCTAGTTGTTTGATCTTATTGTCCTGTTATGCGGACATGATATTCTGTCTACTCGGCCGCAAAACTTCATCATTCAGAAACACATTTATTTGAGATTGTTTAACTATAGTTTCTATCACTATCTGGATCCTTTCCTTTAGATCATGAGCATGGATATTGTTACTAGATTTATATGTAACTGTCGTTTTTTGTCGGACTTTTGATTTGGATGGATCTTTTCCTATTTGGCTGTACCTGCTTGAAGGAGCCCCACTAGCTTCTGGCTGAAGTTCACTTATCAGCTCCACTTTGCAGCTAAAAAGTATTAAGTTTCAAATTTGGAGTTTTATTCTATTTTGGAGCCTCAGAAGCTCATTTTTGTCATGCTTAATCGCTCTTTTTTTTTTGTCCAATGTTTGTCTTCTACTTCTAACTAAAGCATCTTTGGAAAGGATTAGGACCGGGTGGCGCGTTTGCCGACGGCAGCTATGCATGAACCCATCCATAAGGTTTTTAAGATCTTCTCTGCTGCAGATTCCCCACAAAAGCTGCTTCAGCAAGATGGTGGATGTAAAGTTGGAGGAGGGCAAAAACAAGTGATGTGTCAGGTAGTAACAGATCACTCTTTAATTAGTAATAGTGGATTATGGATTAATCATTACATTTTAGACATTAATTGTTGAGATCTCATGCTTTTTTTTTGGGTCTTGCTTTGGCAACTGCTGCTTGTAAAAGTGGTGGTGGTTGGTGGATTGTGAAAAACTGTTTATCATTTGGTTCAGAAAAAAAAACTGTTCTAGCTTATTCTTGTCATAGGTACAACTTTTGGGATAAAAAGGAATAAAATTAATTTTATCTTTGGATGAAAATTAAATTATTTTCGGAAATAAAAAAAATAATATTTGGATAGGTAGATTAGAATAGTAAATATAAGAATAATTATAATTTTAAAATAATAATATTTTATTTAATTAATTAATATAAAAATATTAATTAAATAATAATTTAACTTATTTAATTAACTAATCAATTATGAATGCTGCCCGATAATCTTAAATATTAATTAATAAAATAATTAACTATGAGTACTACTAATTAATAATTTAATTAACCACAAGTAAATTAATAAATTAATTGGTTAATTATCTAATAGCTAGATAATTAGTTAATAAAATAATTAAATTAGTTAAAATATTAGATTGATTAAAGAGTTAATATAATAATTAAAATTATATTTATTTTAATTAAGGTTATTATCAAGCTTACTTGTACTAGCTTATTTTTTCAAAAAAGAGAATTGTTGTTATTCCTTTTTCAAAATAATATATGATTATAAAGAGGGAATAAAAGCAACTAAATTGTGCATCATCATCTTTGTCCTCCTCTTTGTCCCTAAATGATTCAAACAATAAAATGCCCTTAGATTTACAATAGACTGTGGTACAAGTGATCAAAAGATACAAACACAAACAAATAATTCAGTTCTCAATGCACTAAATCATGCTTATTTATTTGTTTATTTTTTTGGCGCAAGGCGGGATTTGATCTTGTCGGCCTCCTTGGTGCTGATCTGGAAGGCCTTGGTGAGCACGTTGTCCGGCACCGGCGGCGTGGCTGTGAAGAGCGTGAGCGCGATGGACTGCGTCCTCGGCAGCTGGCTGTTGAACGCTGCGATTGCAGATGCAGGTCTGTTGCCATTGTTCTTCTGGAAGTGGACGAGGCCGCGCGGGGACACGAATACGTCCCCCGCGGAGATGGTCTTAGCAATGAGCTTGTTGCCTTCGAGGATGAACACGATCTCGGTGGCGCGTGGGTGAGTGTGGGGAGGGTTGAGGCCCCCCCGGGGCGATGTCAACGCGCGACATAGACACACCCAATGTGTTGAGGCCCGGGATTTTCTCGACATTGGCGGCGGTTACTAGAGACCCGTAGGTGTTGTTGGTGGCGCTCGGCGTCGCCAGGCCCTTGAAGAAGAAGTCGTCCTCCGCCACGTTCGCCTTGCACGCGAATCCATTCACTTTCACGTCGCGAGGGGAAGAGAAGAGATTGATTTCATTCAGCAATACAGACTAACTACTTAGCTCTACGCTTTCATCCTGACTTCTTCCATCTGTTTTTGCTTTCAGCTGCAGTTATCTCTAATAGAGCATAAAAGTTGGAACCGACACTGTACTGTTGTGACACCCTAATAGTCCCGCATCCGAGTCTGTGACATTCCAATAGTCTCACATCGGATGCGAATGTGGATGTGTTTGGGTATATAAGAGGACATGGACACTAGTAATAATAACTGGGTTTAAGTATTTTGGGCTGTAGATTGGGCCCAACGAGTTATTATTACTAGTGGGCCGGATTGTTATATTAAGTATCAGAGTCAATAACCAGCCGGAAGTGTGTGTCGAGTCTCGGCTGAGTCTGGGTCTAGATGACAGGGCTAACGAGACAAGTCTCACATCGCCTGGTGATCTTGGGCTGTTGTGTGTGTGTTTGGGCTGACGAGGACGTCAGGCCTAAACGGGAGGAGTCTGTGACACCCCAATAGTCCTGCATCCGAGTCTGTGACACCCCAATAGTTCCTCATCGGATGCGAATGTGGATATGTTTGGGTATATAAGAGGACATGGACACTAGTAATAATAATTGGGTTTAAGCATTTTGGGCTGTAGATTGGGCCCAACGAGTTATTATTACTAGTGGGCCGGATTGTTATACTGTACTATGTGACTACGTCGAAAAGCAAATATGAGATTATTCTAAGCCTCATAAGGACGGAAGCTCCGATTTGAGCTTTTCCAACTGCTACTTGTGCTGCAGAGAGAATCTGATCATGGAGTACTAGGAGTTGGGGGCAGAATATGCGCTTACTGGAGGCGAGATCTGCGACGCAGATGTCTTGGAGCATGTCGGGATCGGCGGCGAGGGAGGGAGAGAGAGGAAGAGAAAGAGGAGAGAGAAGAGAGCAATGAGAGAAGTAGAAGACTTGGCCATGGTGCCTTTGTAGTAATCTGAATTATTTTATTTTTAATAAATAGATCAAAAGTGAAATTTGAGTTGGCTTTAAATCCACAAGACCTATATTGACCTATTTGGTCAATCGCCGGTGTGCAAGTTGCACAATTTAGGAAGCAAAAAGGCTAATTCTCAATCCAGACATAATCTTGGAAATCCGAGTTGACCGTTGCGATCGTCTCGTCGAACTGAGCGAGATTCATATTCAGTACTTTTCGACTTGACGGTCGGATCTTCCAGAAATCAGCGAAGAAGCGGACGAATTACCGCGACCAATGTAACCGTGGCTGTGCGCACAGTGCTATTAGTGATTACTGTAGATGAACAGTGAACCCCAATTTCTGGACTCCGGCGGTTGCAACGTTGACCAATTCACTGTCCGAAATCCGAACATAGTGAACCAGATAGTCGATTTGATTGGTTTCGTCGTTCTGAACGCAATGGCACTGATGAAATTTGCATTTGATGAGCCTAAAGCATCGTAAAGCGTGCCGAATTGTATAATTTACAGTATAAGACGGAATTTAAAAATTATAGAGCTAAATTTTAGCGAACCAAAATCGCTACCTGATAGGATTCGTTGAGCCGGACGTCGTGGCGAAGTCCGTTTTTCGATTTGACGACATGAATGCCTCGAAAAACGTGAAAAAGGAAAAAAAAATATCGTATTTTGCACACGAACCCCTATATTTTATGCTTCGAAAAGAGTGCAAATTCTTGGAAAGGGAGTTTAGTGTGGAATAAATATTCTGTGAAGGACCCAGCTCTAAATATTATGAGTTGAGGGAGCTAGATGCAGTTTGTTACTTTGTGTGTATATATATATATATATATATATATGCAATAGGGTTTTCTTGGAACCCTAGAGCCATAGCCCTAGCCCCTAGCCGCCTCCACCCCACCATATTCTCATCCGTCGCGCCGGCGCCACCGCCGCCCCGTCGCCGGAAAAGCCCAAGGAATACAAGAAAAGCTTTCTTTTTCCGGTGTGTTTGAGAAGGGAAGTAACTAGGGAGGTTTTGATTGTTCCAAGATAAATCTGAGAGCTCCTCTGTGTGCGTGACATCGAGCCCGGGGTGAACCGACGCCGGCCTCCGCCGTGCACCGCCGCAGGGAAGTTTCCTTCTTCCTCGTTTTCCGGCAAGGTGAGTTGTTGGGATTTATTGTAATATAATGACCCATAGACCCTACCAACCTTATCTTATACCGAGCTTTCCTCCCTGTGTAGTCCCAGCCCGCCGCCGTGCCATGGGTGGCCGACGGGAGCACACTTATCGCCGGAATAGCTAAGCCTCGGTTGCGGGAAGGATCCAACCGTCAAGATAAGGATCAAGACCGTTGAACCTCTTCTTCTTGGCCACTGCAAGAGCTCCATCAAGTTGCAAGTCGATCGGTCGAGGATCCAAGCGGTGCGAGGAAGCCCTAGAATCGGCCATTCTTGCACTTTGGCCGACCATCGCCGCCCGGCGCCGCCGTTGGTCCCCGACGCCGGCGATGACCCTGGTTAGCTTCATGTGGCCGAGGGGGATCCGTTCATGCCCTTGCATGCGGGCCATGCAGACCGGACGAAGATCCACCATTAACGGCCATCATCTTGGCCGAGCTCCGTCGCCGGCGATCTCCGGGGTTCCGCGCGATGGGATAGTGACTCAGGTGAGTTCATGAAGCTGGGTAGAAGCTTCCCAGGTGGTTGCATGGGAGGTTGAACGTGGGACTTCTCCCCTCTAAAGTTGCACCATGAACTTTGCCCGAGCTCCACCAAGTTGCGTCGCCGGCGAACGTCGCCGCTCTGCGCCGCCGGCCACCATCTCAGGAAGCATCGGGGAGCCGGGGGCACCCATCTGGTCCAAGTTGCTGGGTCTCAAAAGCCTCCGGTTGAATTCCGCCATAAACGGCCACCGAGCTCGGGTGAGGGTGGCCGTGGGTCGCCGTCGTCGCCTCCCGTCGCCGTTCAAATGCCCAGGTAATCCCTAAACCCTTCATGCTTGCTTTCCATACATCTTAGAAGCCCCCAGGTTGTCTCTCTGCAGAGATTAGGATTGAGGCAAGCTTGGGTGCTTGTGATTGAATTGTGCACTCTAGGTGTTCGAGGAAATGCTTCAAAGAAGTTTTGTTTAAATTTAGGTTTCGATTTGTATATGAAAGATGTTCCACACTGTTCCCTGAGCTCAGTGCTCACTTCAGATCAAATTGGTTCTGAGTGGATGTGTTGTGGTGCATTGTCGAAGTGTTAGAGAGCGAGGTACTTGGATCTTTTGATCCAGCAGATTCTGGGCTGCCCAATGGTGAGCCTGGTTGTCCTGGTGTTGCCTGGAGTCAAATGCTTCAATTTTTGTTAAATTTGGACAAGTATATTTAAAGTTGTAGTATGTTTAAGCCTTAAGCTAAATGTTTAGCCCAAAGTCTATTCCGGGCTGTTTGCGAAGCCGCGACAGCATGCCCCTAGCTAATTTGGGGTCACTGGACGCGATGCTCGCGTTAGAAATAGGTTTTGAAGAGCCGGAGAAACAAAAAATGCTATTTGGCTATGTTAGAGAGGAAAATCATGGCCCGAAGTTTTCCTCGGGTCTCGTGCTGCTCCCAAATGGTGAGCACGAGCTTCGTCTTGTCGTAACAGACGCGCTGAAACTTACGGCACTGTCTTTGGATTTCTGGTTTGGAAGAACGGGTCAAAACAGTGTTCAAATTGGTGTAATTATGCGATTTTAAGGAAAATTATGGATTAAGCTGCAAATGTGACATGCTGGCTGTCTTTAGACAGTATTTACGCACCCTCTAAGCATTTTGTTAAAGTTCCGTCGATTCTAGTTGAGCGGAAATCGGCTACCATTCCGTAAATTGGCAAAATTGCCGGTTTTACGGTTTACGGCACGAGTTTCGCGTTCTAGTTGGATTCTGGTCGTCGGTTGTTGTCTCTGGTTATCCCCGACACTGGCCTGGCTGGTCCAGTGACTTTTGTTCTCTGTGTCGGGATGGGTACGAGTGAGTCTGTTACTGATTCTAGTTTCTGTTCAGGACCTTGCAGCCTGACTCCGGCCACACGAGCCTTCGTTGGAGTCGGGACCGCCTACACACAGGTGGGTTACTTTCGATCCGGGCTCTAGCTTTTTGGCCCTCTGGTTGCTTTAGTCCAGTCGGACACCTGTTATTGACTAGTCTTGCATGCGTAGTTTAGACTACTCTGGTATTGACTGATTATGGTTAGCCGTGCATGTATAGGAAAGGCTCTGTCCAGTTGGGCAGGGAATTTACTATACATGTGGCGGTCTGTTACGCCTGAACGATTTAAACTCTGATTTCAAAACAAAAAAAAAAAAAAATTAGCCTGCTTTTCAAAACTCGGGGCGTGACAGCCTTTCGATATCTTCCTGCCGCTGCTTCGCCTCTCTTTTGGTTGGGAGACTTAAAAGGGCCCGTTTGGTAACGGGATAAGACAGAACTACGAAACTAGTGTAAAAAAATATTTAGAATGGTTTCAGGGATAAGAGATTTTGTGTTTGATATAAGAATAAGGAATAAGAGAAATAAAAAGTTTAATTAGGATAAATTACATTTTTGCCTTCAAACTTTATTATGTAATAATAAGGTGAGAGATGGTGCTTCGGTAGACGTGGGAGGATATTTAAAAAAAAATAAGAGGGTAGTTGGAAAAAATGAGAACAGTAATTCTCATTTATTTTAGTTGTACCGAAATAAATTATACCGATTGATTTCTGATATGTTTGGAAGAATAAGAAGGATCTCCCTTCTATTTCTGATTTTATACCAAATCCAAATGGGTCCAAAATATATTGACTTTATGTGGTTGCATTAAAGAAGAGAGAGAGACATAAAGAGAGAAAACTTGGACTTTGGACTTGGACTTGGAGTTGGTGTGGATGTAAAGAAGGTTGTATTTATATCAAAGTGTGAGGGGATAGGGTTGAGAAAGGGGGAAGTTTTTTATTTTATTTTTATTTTTTTATTTTTACTTTTGTTTTTTAAAAAAAAAGATAGAAAGCTATTTATTTTATTTATTTTTTTTTTAAAATAATTTTAGCTAGAAATATAAAGCAACTAAATTTCAAATTCGAAATCTTGAATATCAACTACCAAATCTTTGCTATACGAACAGTTGATAATTTAAAGGGGGGGGGGGGGGGAGTTGAAATGGACTGGGAGGAGTTTATTAATTGATAATTTTTTATGTAATAGTGGTATTATTTCAATATGTTTCAAATCAATCAAATTTTTTATTTTTTAAAAAATATAATAAATATTTTTTAAAAATTAAAGTACGACTACTACACAACTTTAGTTCTCCAAGAATTTTCACTTTGTGCCATTTTTACTCGATCATGAATTACATGATTATTTATTATTATATCCATGATCCAATTGAGAAGAAAATGAGTAACAGAAGTATTAAGGACAAACAAAATAGTATGAGTTGAGTGGTAGGTTTACCAGTAATGCTTTTATTGTGCGTCGTCGTCAGGAACTTCATATATGACCACTCAAGATCCCACAATGAATGAATTGTAGAAAACATATCTTTATAATTTTTTTTAAGTAAAATATTATTTTAAAATAATTTAAATTCAAAATATTTAAATATATATTTGATAAGTAAACAATAGAGATTAGATTAAGCTTATAGGTCGAGACGTACGATACAGTCATAAAAGCAATATTATCCATCCACGTGCGAGGCTCCGACAATCATTTCTAGCAATAAAACAATTATTGTCCATCATGTCGCCAAGAATTCGGAAAGGTGCAGAACAAATCAATCGATTTTTGGTGATCCAGCGAAGAATAAAAATAAAATTCAGTAAAAAAGACAGTATACTGTATATGTATATCAAGAATATCTGTGTCTTAACTAAAATATACTCCCATATATACAGAGACATCTTGCAGCCCTCCAGACTCTTTTCAAGGCAAGATTCTTGGGTAGCCCGATAAGTCAGTTCCCAAGAAAAGATTAAGATAAAAACAAAATAGCAAATAAAAAGTGAACCGGGTCAAGATCGTGCGCTGTTGCTGCCCGCCAGACCCAACTCGTGTCATGTCATGTCGTGCGCGTGTCTTTAGAAAAAGTTATTACTCTTAGTTTCTTCTAACCAATAAACTCAAGGAAAAACAATATAAATATAACTACCATTCAATATAGAACTAAATATCACATGTGGTGAGTAATGCATTGGGCTTCCAGATAAAGCCCATTGATATTGGGTCACTTAGAAAGCTTATATGCGAAAATCAAGTTTTAAATCAACAAAAATCAAATAAAATCTAACACGAATCACCACGAAAACCTATTTCTCATTATTAAGCTTGTTCTAGTAGCTTTATGGTTCTGAATTATGGTGTTCATTACACGGCGGTGCTTAGCTATTGCATATTTCATATTCTTAGTATACTACTGAAACTTCATATTTAAGGCACGCAATCTCGTAGCTTAAGTTTGCCCAAAAACAATTTTGAGATTGTTTCACATGTCCTTTGTAATCTCTTAGGTCTCAAACTGTTCAATAAAATTATCTTGTATGACACACACTATAGTATACCAAGCGGTTAGATCTTTTTTGAACCATTTATCATAGATCTCATCTCCTTTTCATACCGGAGCTGTGCATTAGTGTTTTCGGAAGGCACGACTATTTTGATATAGAGAGTTTCAAGAACCCCTTATTCGTTCAGTATGTGTTATATTTTTCTATGCCAAATATCATAATTCTTTCCTTCTATAGTTATGATATTTTTAGGAGCCATTTCACTATATTTAAAAAACAAGTTTGAACAATAAGGTAGCGTTTGGATCGGGGATTAGAAAAATTTTGTTATACCGGGGATAGGTACAGATTCTGGTATTAGCAGGAATTGGAGTAAATTTGCGTTTGGTCGTTTATGAGTTATACCGGAATTAAGGTAAAATGTGTTTGGTAAAGTATATAGGAATAAGGAGAATAGGAAGAATTGGTAAAAATTGTGTTTGGTGAGTATAGGGAATAAGAAGAATTGATAAGTGATAAATGTTGTGTATTGACTATTTGCCCTTTAAAATAAAAAAATTTATTATATAAATAAAATAATTTATTATATTAATCAACCAAAAATAATTTAAAATATTATTTAAAATTATAAAAAATAATTAAAATATATATAAATAAATAAAAATACTAAAAAATTATAGAGTTTAGAGGGCCGGAGAGGCGCAGAGGGGCGCGTAGATGGCCGGAGAGGGGCGCGGAGATGGCGGGGAGAGGGGCGGAGAGGGTCGCGAGGGAGGGCCGCAGAGGGCGCGTAGGGGCGCGTAGGGGCGCGGAGGGCCGCAAAGAGACGAAGAGGGGCGCGAGATGGCCGGAGAGCGGCGCGGAGAGGGGCGCGGGAGAGGGGCGCAGAGGAGAGATGGGAGAAGAGAGGGGAAGACGGATCGAGATCGGAGGAGATGGAGGGCAGAGGAGAGATGGGAGAAGAAGGGGATCGAGATCGGAGGAGATGGAGGGCAATGGTCACGGGATGGGGAAGAAGAAGAGCTTCTCCTCGATCCCTGTGCCAAAAAAAAATTCCAGCCAATTCCACCATTTACCCAGAACCCAAATCCCCGATTCCATACCTGTTAATTCCCATCCCTGGGAATCCGGATTCCCCAAAAATCCATACCCGTTTGGGTATGGATTTGGGGATAAGGGGGGTATTCCCCCCTTATCCCCCTATCCAACGTAGCCTAAATACATTTGCAAAAAGTATTAACAAGATTGACATATTATTTCCTACACGACGTAATCAAAAATTTTGTTAAGCTCGTAATCATTATTCAGTATCTATTCAAAAAATTATAATTTTATTAATTTTGAAACTTATTCAGAAATAATTTAAATTTATCCATTTTCTTTTTTTTTAAAAAAACCTTCTTAGAAAATATTCTTGAGAATTTATCTTTATAAAATCATCACACTGAAGAAGAAAAAAAAAAAAAAAAAAAAAAATCTCGGGCCAAAATTTGTTTTGGCAAACACCAACGCTCCGCAAAACACATTATCTTATATAACCTTAATTATTAAATTATTTTTGCAGAATAAAATCTATTATATCACTATAAAGATGTACATTTGAAAACAAATATTCTAAATTTTTTTCAAAAATAAACTTTGTTGAAGAAATATGAAAAGAATACAATAACTTATGTGCCAAAAAATAATACATTCATACATTCAAAATATGCTACACAAGTATAAATATTTGCAAATGATATATAGAATATACAACACATTCATTCATAATATGCTACACAAGTACTTTATGCAAGTTTTTCACCATTTGATCAAGACATGTATTCATAATATGCTATACAAGCACTTTGTGCTATCAAGTTTTTCACCATTTGATCTACCCCTTTGACCATTTCTACTCCTTAGAATACTATTCTACCAACCACCCACTAAATCCTAGGAGAACACTATCATCCTAACCACACATCCCATTATTCAAGGACCGAAAACTTAATAGGATAGTACCAAGCACCAAGCACTTGGTGTTATATATAATATATATATATATATATATATATATATAAGGTCCGGCTACTATACTCTTACGAGTAAAATTTTTTTGTACTCATAAGTTTTCATCCTTTGGATGAATGAATGTGCGGTTAGAATTATAGTAGTTTCTAGAATTTATATTATTTTTTCAACAACCTAGTAAACACTAGGGGGACCACTATCATCTTAACCGCACATTTCTTTATCCAAGGGTGAAAAAATTATGAATATAAATTATCAATAACTTGGTACTAATATAGTAGCCGAACTCTATATGAGCTAGATTGAAATACTATTAATAATATCAAGTTATTGATGCTATTAAATTTTTAACTTTTGAATTAAAAAATGTATGATTGAAATGATATGGGTTAGGGTGGTGTAATTGAGATTTTTGTTTCCTTCCATTTTATTCGGTTTGAAACTCGTGTATGGTGAAAAGCCACGAAGCCGCCACGTGGGCTGTTTGGATTGGGCCGGGCCTGTTTAGTTTTGGGCCGGGCTGTGAACCAACCCACTTTTGTGGGGGTGTTTATATGAACAATATAGCTCCACAAGTCAGAATTTTATACCAAATCCACACACACACACACACAAATATCTAAGAATTTTTCTTTGAAAAATAAAAAAACATTTTAAAAAAAATTGAAGTGAAAGAAAAGCAGCAAAGCTAGAATACTTCTAGAAGCAGATAAGGGTGTTTAATTCGACGTCATTTTTCGATGTTAGGGCATTCAAATCTAACTAAATTATTTAAGCTTCTAAGGATCTAAATTTCACGTTGACATCATTTGTCTATATATAAGCGGTCTCAAAATTGATTATTTTTAATGGCTAATTATAAGGTAAATTTAGGATCACTTGATCCTTAGGCATATAATATTAAAAAATTATGAAATTCAAATATCACATATTATGTTTAATTATATTAATCATTAATATCATGTAAAAGTAGTGATGTGTTTAGTTTTTTTTTTTTTTTTTTTTTTTTTTTTTTTTTTTTTTTTTTTTTGGGCGCTTTCTATTTGCATTCATCGTTTCTTCATGCTTGTCTAGAAGTTAGGCACACCATAAAAATATGATATTAAATTGTTGATTCATATTTCTCTTGTGACATTTTAGAAATTAATTAGCATACATGATTCTGAGGTGCATTTAAATACCAACTTATGATCTTGTTCTTAAATTTCAAGAGATAGAAAGTCATGTAGTTTACTGTTTGAGATATTGGAGGAGAAACAAATTATCTTAACTTTTATTTTTGACTAAGTATCATTATGTAGTAATTTTTTCTTCTGCAGATTATAATATTATAAAAATTAATTCAAAAAAATATAACAGCTAGATAAAAAACATTCAAATTCTAAATAATTTAGCTAATTGAAAATTAGTGTGATTTATCATTACTTACTTAGTATTTTAAATATTTAATACTAACTTATTACTTTTCCTTCTCTATTAGACTGGTAAATATTTGGGGTGAAATGAGGGGTATGGAGTTAAAATAAGTTGTTTGGTTCATTAAAGTAATAATTTTGAGTCCAAAATCCACTTATATCAACTTACCTATATCAGATTTTTCTCTCAAGATGAAGTGATAATTTTTTTCTCTAATAACTGCTCACCACATATTTCCACACAAATTCTCATCCAATAAAAATTCAGTTGATACTCTCCTTTTCTTCAAGAGTTTGGAGAAGAGGAGAAATAACTTGATTCAAAGTTTATTTTTAATCTGAATTTACTTCTACTTTTTATCCTAACCGCTAAAGTAATGGATATCCGTTAGATCTTTCTCATAATAGTGACGAAGTGTCATAACGACAAGAGACATTTCTACTCTATAGAAAATGAATATAAAGTCGACTGGTGGATGGATATCTAGAATGGCGATACCTCTCTAATTCGAATCTTACACCCTCGCATCTACGACAAAGTGCGGAACAGAAACATTAGGGTAAAGGTTTATTGGGTAGTTAGGGATTAGCTGTGGAGTAAGATATTAGTCACGTTTATTTTCAGCTCTCAGTCTGAGAGAGATTTGTTATCGAAGCTAAAATCATCTGATCCTATAATCTCCACTAGAAATATTTTAGATGAAGTTAATTGGAGATGAGCTGGCTCGAATAGTTTAAGTGTCAAATCACTTTGCATCTTTCTACAAGATGGAAGAGTAGAAGATAAGAGAAAAAAGGTGGTCACAATAATTGATAATCTCTTTAAAAGGAAATAAAGTGGAGAGGGGTTACACTCTATGCTCGGAAGTGAACGAGACGGTGGATTACTTATTTATGACCTATTTTTTGTACTAGAGATCTGTATAGTCTACTTCTGAATAAGCAATTTTTTATTAAGTGTAATTGTCAGATAGATTGCGGAAAAAAATGCTATCTTACGGGTGGAGCTCTAGGGAAGGAAATATTCGATCTAAAAAAGTTAAGATTTTAGATGAAAATTCGTTTTAAAACATATGGGATTCCTTTTGCATCAGCTGAATTTTTTTTTTTTCTTCTTCAGAGCTTTTGTTCAAAATAAATGAAATTATATCATACTATCATATTCGAATATATATATATATATATATATATAATATATATATATATTTAAAACACAGCTTATCTTAATTTAATACTGTATTTTTGTAAACTTACGCATTAATCTAGTTTAGTTGTAAAGTTTTATATATAAATTAATATACAATGTATATTCATACATGAAAATATATATATATATTTTTTAAAACACACCTTATTTTAATTTAATACTGTATTTTTGTAAACTTACGCATTTATCTAGTTTAGTTGTAAAGTTTTATACATAAATTAATATACAATGTAGTTAATTAAAATGTACTCATATTGCTCTGATTTAAATAATTTATATGATTGTTTGAATATTTTATCTCTTTATTATGTATGTATTCAAATTTGTATTCATTATTATTTTTTTTTTCATTCCTATTTTTCAAACCCTAATATCTAAACTATTTATATTTGAATTTGAAATTTTTTTATCTTTACAATTATAAACCTTTTTGTAAATCAAACTTTCAACAGTATAATGATAGCTAAATGAGATTGCAATTTTATTTTTATACATTGTCTTTATTTTTAACCATTTATATTTTATGATATTTCAGAAAATATGACTTCAAAATAGAGAAATATATGTATTACCTGTCGGATCGTTGGCGCTCGAACTGTTAGAAATATACAATAAATTCATTTAAAGCGTATAGACACAACGCTCACGGGTTACGATCCGAAAAGGTGTGGTGGTGGAAACTCTAGAGTGATCCAGCGGAGAGAGAAAGAGGAGAGAGTGTGCGTGATTTTGAATGTAACAGTTACATTGCTTATATATAGGTAGTGACAATGATATGTGGGGTCAATGAAATATTAGGGTGTAATTGGTGTTTTTGTTTCCCTCCATTTGATTCGGTTTGAAACGCGGGTTTGGTGAAGAGCCACAAAGCCGCCACGTGGGCTACTCGGATTGGGCTGGGCCGGACTGAACCAAAATATTTTGTAGAGGTGTTCGTTTTTTTTTTTTTTTTTTTTTTCTAAAAAAAAAATTTAGCCGTCTCGTTTATTTTTAAAATAAGATATTTGTTTATATAACCGTATACAAGAATTTTATGACAAATCCACACACACAAATATTTTTTTTTTTTTTTTTTTTTTTAAAAAGTAAAAAAAATTTGAAGTGACAGAAAAGAAGCAAAGCTAAAATACATGTAGAAGTAGACGAGGCGTTTAATTCTATTTCATTTTCAGTGTTGTAAGATTCAAATCGAACTAAATTATTGAAGCTTTCAAGAATCTAAATTTCACCTTGACATTATTTATCTATACATAAGTTGTATGGTTATTTTTAATGGCTAATTGTAAGGTGAATTTGATAGTGGATCTGTTGGGTTTAGTAGGTGATTGATAAAATAGTATGATCTAATTAATAAAATTAATTAAAAGAATAAATTTAACGATAAAAAAATAAATTTATCAGTACTAATTATTTGATATTTTTAAAAATATAATAATCAGGCTATATATATATATATATATATATATATATATATATATATATATATATATATATATAGTTAGGCTACTTTAATTGCTTATACAAGTATCAAGTAATTGATGCTTGTAAATTTTCTACTGTTAGATCTAATCATTTGATTAATTCTATTCTTTAGATCATACAATTCTACCAACCACCCACTAAACCTAAGGGGCCCATCATCATTCTAACCGCACATTTCTACATCCAAGAGTAAAAAATTTACAAGCACAAATAATTTGGTACTTTTACAAACATAAAAGCTCAAATAAATAAATAAATAAATAAATAAATAAATATATTATTTTAAATAAATAAAAATTTTAAATTTTAAATTTTATACATTTTAATTTTTTTAATTTTATATTTTAATAAATCTAATTTTTTTTTTGTTTTAAAAAAATATTAATTTTAAAATTTTAAAATTTATACAATTTTTTTATAATTTTTTAAAAATTTAAATTTTTACTCCTACTTAAAATTTTAAAATTAACTTTTTTTTTTTTTTGCTCCCACTTAAATTTTTTATAAAAATTAAAATTAATAAATATTAAAATTTAAATAAAGTTTGAAATTTTAATTTTGAAAAAAATATTAAAAAGAAAAAATATTTTAATCTTTTAACACAAAAGTCAACTATTTATTCCTCTTATTCTTCAATCACCACCAAACACTCATTTTCTTATAACTGGTACTAACCTAATTCCCAACCAAACACAAATTCACATTATACCTAATTTATACCTAACTTTATACTTATTGCTGGTACTACTAATTCTCCTTTATCCACGAACCAAACGAAGCCTTATCATCTAATCTAATAATTGATGATTTTTAAAACATTACTTAAACAAGTGTCTAAGGATGACTTTATTGCTCTCGTGGATAAGATCAAATTGAAGCATACATCAAAGCCAACAAAGGATAGTTAAGTAAAATTTTATGTTACAGTAAGAAAAAGTTCATTCTTTTAAAATTAAAATTTATTATTTTAAAATAATAAATTTTAATATTTAAAATTTAAAATTAATATTATAAAATTAAAAATTTAAAAATTTTAAAAATTAAAATTTAAAAATTAAAATTAAAAATTTAAAAATTTGATTTTTTAAATTTGAAATTTAAAATTTAAAATTTAAAATTTAAATCCTAGTTTTAAAATTTAAAATTTAAAATTTGAAAATTCTAAATTTATATATAAAATTTTTAAATTTTAAAATTTTAAATTTAAAGTTTAAAATATATCACATTTTGGAGGTGAGGAAGATAAGGAATAATAATTTTTTTTTTTTTGGTTAGAGTGAATTATTATTTTACTTCATTTTTTAGAGTATACATTAATTATGTCCCAAAAAATATATTATTTTTTTGTGCGCCAAACGCTTCATAGGATAATATTTCTACGGGTATAGTATAGTTTAATAAGAATATCGAAACGGGATCTAATTACACTAAACTATAGAATAGTTTTACTAACTTTGACACTGTATTTATATTTTTTATTGTATTTATATATATATATATATTTTAATTTCGTAATACAGCTTATTTGGCACTATTAAGAAATTGCTCGACGTTACACTAACAAATAGAAGTGATATATGGAGCTCCTTTTAAATTGCTCTAGGTAGTACCGATCATCAATTTTTCGATGCAATTACAACAAAAATAAGATTAAAGATTTTGAGCTATATAGAATTGATTGTATAGTATTTATTATTCGTAGCCCATTGTTTTTTTTAAAAAAAATTAAATTTTAACATACCACTAAATGGACATATATTTTGAATACAATTATCTAGAACATATATTTTGAATACAATTATCTAGTGATGTGTTTAGGTTTTTTTTGGCTAAATTACAGAAAACCTCCCTATAATATTTTGTTTTTTATTTTGCCCCCCGTCTCTTAAAAGCCTACATTTTGCCCCCTCATAATTACCGAATTGTCTTTAGGGGGCAACGGCGTTAACGGAGGAGGTAAATTGACGAAAATGTCCTTACCTTATATTGAAGAGAATGAATTTTAGCTTATTTTTTGCCATTTTTGAAGGATATTTTGGGTATATCCAATAATATTTTTTAAAAAATTGACGGTTAACTCACGGAATAGTGACGGCAGGGTAAATGCATATTTCGGTAATTACGAGGAGGCAAAATGTAGGCATTTAAAAGATAGGAGGGTAAAGTGAAAAAATAAAATATTACAGAATTTTTTTTTATAATTTAGCCTTTTTTATTTTTTATTTTTGGCCCTCTTTATTCACATTCATTGTTTCTTTATGCTTTTCTATTAAACATAGCAAAAGATATGATATTGAATAGCAAAAGATATGATATTGAATTGTTGGTTCATATTTCTCTCGTGAAATTGTATAAATTAATTAGTATACATATTCTCAGGTGCATTTAATTACCATAACTAATGATCGTTCTTGAATTTTAAGGGATCAAAAGTCATGTATCATAATGATCGTTCTTGAATTTTAAGGGATCAAAATTCATGTATCATTTTCTTTATTGCTTGAGATATTGGAAGAGTAACAAATTATTTTAACTTTTATTTTTGAATAAGTATCATTATCACTACAAAAAAATTTAAATTTTGATGATATTTTTTAAGTAACGCTTAACACAAGCGTTGACCATTTAATTAAATTAAACTGAATTTTTATTGGATATATTTTTTCTAAAATATATTAAATCTTTATATAACTAATTAACAAATTTAAACTATAACCCATTTTATTTAGGTTATGAACTGGTAATTTTTTTTTTCAAAATTATTTATTTTTTTAATTTTATATTATTTAATAATTAATAATATTATAATAATATTTAAAATATAAATAATCTTAATCGTATTATTAATAGTTTTAACAATATTTATAAAAACTAATTTTATAAATTATGGGAAAAAGAAAATCTGAACCCCTCTCCCAAATTATATATACATAATTTTAATTATAGTTATATAAAATAAAATTTAAAAAACTAAAGAAAATTTCAAATTCATTTTAATAACAAATAAGATTTATAAAATAAAAAAAGAAATGCCAAACCCTTTCCCTTTGATTATAAGTGCAATTCTATAATTTTCAAATTCAATATAATTATTTAAAGAAATTTTGATAGGCTTCATGGTATCCATCTAATGCGCAGCTTGTTCTTTCGATTTGGTTATAATTTTGCCCACGAGATTAATAGATTTGTGTATCGATCCGGCCCACTAGCAATAATAATTCGTTGGGTTCAAATCACGGCCCAAAATACTTAAGCCCAGTTATTATTACTAGTGTTCATGTCTCCTATAAACCCAATGACAATTCCATCCACATCCGATGTGGGACTATTGGGGGCGTCCACATCCGATGTGGGACTATTGGGGGCGTCACAGACTCCCCCTGTTTAGGCCTGCAGCCCAAGATGCCTGCAGCCCAAGATGTGACGCCCCCCGTTTAGGCCTGCAGCCCAAGATCAGCAGGCGATGTGAGACTCGTTTCGCTAGTCCTGTCATCTAGACCTAGGCTCAGCCGAGACTCGTAACACATTTCTGGCTGGTTGTTGGCTCTGATACCAAATTTAACGACCTGACCCACTAGCAATAATAACTCGTTGGGCCCAAACCACAGCCCAAAATACTTAAGCTCAGTTATTATTACTAGTGTCCATGTCTCCTATAAACCCAATGACAATTCCATCCACATCCGATGTGGGACTATTGGGGGCGTCACAATTTGTCACAAATATATAATTTTTTTAATAAACGCGGAGAAAGTTTTCCTATGTTTATACTGCGTACTACATAATACAATATAATAATCAACCAATCTCAACTCACATAACAAACAGTAGTAGCCATAATACGGATGCACAAACAGCTATAAAAGACATAATATTTGATATAATCTATAGCGTTCTTACCGAAAATAATGTGAATGTACAGATCATCAAACTTTACTATTCTTTGAAAATATTTTTTACTCGAAAATTTTATTTAAAAGCTAAGAATACAATAAAAACCAAAATTTCATTTTAAAACAATTTTTCATAGGGATATAAGTTTTTCAAAAATCAATTACCACGAAAGATAGAAAATATTTTTGCCATCAAATCAAAACTAACATCAAGCATTCCAAAAGTAAACTGAACCACAAACCAATGTCTAAATTATTTAACAATTAATTAAGAGTCAAGAAATATAGTAAATTGTAGTGTGAATGTAAATAATTATTGGGACCACTATGCTCATTAGCTATGCTGACATCTTCCGTAGTGTCCCGCAGCACCTAAAATTAGGAAAAAGTAAGAAACCAACTAGAATTTTTCAGTGAGTACCGTATGCCGACGAAGGCGAATTGTACTCACTAGCAACCGAAGGATAATGTGACACCCCAATAGTCCCACATGGAATGGGAATGGGTTGTGAATGGATTTACCGACCGCCACCTCCCGTAGCACCTAAAATTAGGAAAAAGTAAGAAACCAACTAGAATTTCCCAGTGAGTACCGTATGCCGACGAAGGCGAGTTGTACTCACTGGCAACCGAAGGATAATGTGACATCCCAATAGTCCCACATGGGATGGGAATGGGTTGTGAATGGATTTATAAGAGATATGGGCATTAGTAATAATAACTGGGCTTAACATTTTGGGTTGTGGTTTGGACCCAACGAGTTATTATTGCTAGTGGGCCGGGTCGTTACATTTGGTATCAGAGCCAGTCATCAGCCGGAAGTGTGTGACGAGTTTCGGCTGAGCCTGAGTCTAGATGATAGGGCTAGCGAGAAAAGTCTCACATCACTTGGTGATCTTGGATTGTGTGTGTATTTGGGCTGACGAGAATATCAGACCTAAACGAGGAGAGTTTGTGACACCCCATAGTCCCACATGGGATGGGAATGGGTTGTGATTGGATTTATAAGAGACATGAACACTAGTAATAATAATTGGGCTTAATATTTTGGGTTGTGGTTTGGACCCAACGAGTTATTATTGCTAGTGGGCCGGATCGTTACAGATAAACAAAGGTACGAAATACTATATAACTACGGTAGTAAATTATATCTAGAAAGAATTAAGAGTAAAAAATACACAATTACCGCTACTGTAAACTTAAAGTAATGTATCATTGGACTTATATCCAATATATATCTAATCAACTACCATATTAGTCAAAGATTTCAGATAATATCACATCCTATTCAACTTGATATATAACCCTAGCAGGGACTACATAGGGCACACGGGTCGAAAATATGATCACTTTTTCAGAAAAGAACACTATTGCGGTAGCCAAACTGCTAGTATACGTGAAATGCACACAAGCTGTGACGATCAATACAATATGATCAATAGTCAACCATCAGCAAATAGCCAACAAAGAATCTACAATGGAAAAGTACCGACCAATCAGCTCACCCATTCTTACCGATATATATATTACCGATCAATCAAGTCAAACTGATCATATAATGACATCCAGACGAATACCGCTTTACACTAAGTCATGATGAATATAATCAGGATAAGAGTCAAAGTACACTTAGTTAGAGAATAGTTTTACTAATTTTGACACTGTATTTTTATTTTTTTTCAAGTTTCGTAATATAACTTATTTACTAGTATTAAGAAGTTGAACGACCTTGCACTAAGAAATAGAAGTGATAGAAGGAGCTTCTCTTAAAATGCCCTAGATAGTATAGAGTGCCATTTTTTTGGTGAAATTACAACAAAAATAAGACTAGTATTACAACAAAAATAAGACTAGTTAATTGTAGAGTTAATTGTATTCGTAGCTTTTTTTTGAAAAAAAAAAAAATTAAGTTTTATCATCCCACTAAATGGACATATTTTGAATACAATTATCTAGTGATGTATTTTGTGACACCCCAATAGTCCCACATCGGATAGAAGTGTGGATGTGTTTGGGTATATATAAGATATGGACACTAGTAATAATAACTGGGCTTAACTATTTTGGGTTGTGGGTTGGGCCCAACGAGTTATTATTGCTAGTGGATCGGGTCGTTATATTTGGTATCGGAGCCAATAATCAGACAGAAAGGTGTGATGAGCCTCGGCTGAGCCTGGGTCTAGATGATAGGGCTAGCGAGACAAATTTTATATCGCCTGCTGATTTTGGGCTGTGTGAGGACCCGGATCCCCACGGCAGTGTTTTCTGTTGGTTTGGAGGCTTCTAGGGGTGCGTGTGTGCGTGCCGGGCCCCAGAATTAAGTTTTTTGGTTAATTTGGAGCTTGTTTCTTTTTTGGAAGTCCATTTTGGGTGTGGGTGGTGTTTGCGCGCTTATCGGAGCCAAGAATGTGACCCGGAACGGAAATTGGATCAAGTTTACTTTTCCGGGAAATTTTGGAAAATTTTAGAAGCGGAATTTGGCCGAACGGACCGCGGTTTTGGATTCAGCGCGCGAAAACGAGCGAAATGGACTATTTACTTGAATTTTTCGGAGCCCGGACGCAAAAACACGGAAATCGAGGCATGGGTACTGTTCCGGCGGCCGGAGAGCGCCGGCGGCGGCGGAGCGCGGCGGAACGCGGCGGCGGAGGGCGGCGCAGGCGCGCGGTCCACCGCGGGGCGCGTGCACCGAGGGCGGGCCACGTGGCGCGTTGCGGTTGGCCGGCGCAGCGGGCGCGGTCCACGGGACTTGGCGGGGTGTACGGTGGACCGAGGGTAGGCCACGTGGCATTCTATGGTTGGTGCGGTGTTTTGCACGCGGTCCACGATCTTCGACACTGGTGCACGGTAACCGTGGGACACGTGGCGTTGTGTGGTTGGCGGGTTCTGATGCACTCGGTCCCACGGAGCAGCGGCGGCTGAGGCGGTGCCTCGGGCCGCGTGCCCGACCCGGGTCCGGCGGCGGCGCGGCCGCGCGCACGTCGCGCGACGTGCGCGTTGACCGGGTCGACGTGGGGGGAGCCACGTGGCGCCCCGTGGTTGTCGGGCGCACCGGTGCACGACCCACGGTCGGGAGACGTGGCGTCCCGTGGTTCGTCGCGGTGCGTGCACCGGGTGCGGGGGAGCAGGATTGGGACACGTGGCAGCCTGAGGAAGTTTCGGGCGCGCACAGTAACGGGCCGGCCCGTTACTGTAGCAGCCCGAAAACTTTCGGGCGCCCGAAAGTTGGGCCCGAAAGTAAAGGGTTGGCTTTTTGGGCTGTTTTCTTTGGAGCCTATAAATAGGCCACCTTGGGCCGAGTTTTTGAGCTTTTTCCCGGGAGATTCAGCCCTTGACCCCTTTATAAGATTTCTTCCTCTCCCTCTTGCGCATCTTCCGGTGAAGTTTCAGAACTTTTGGAAGCCGCGACGACTGTGTTTTCTGCCTCGAAGTGCGGAGCGACGGTTTTCTGTTGGAGGCCAGTTATCGTCTCTTTTCAGTCAAAAATTTCCACAGAGCTACCCCGACATCCGATTTCAGCGATTTTTGCGGCGTTGGATTCACGAGAGGTAAATATTCGACTTTCGTGTTGAGTGTTTTGCCTAGATTTGGGTTTTTGGCACGGATTTCGAGGCATTTCTGAGCCGCTGTTTTGTTGTGAGATTTCTGGACAGCACTCACTTCGCGGATTTTTATCTCCTCATCCGGACATCGGAATTCGACGATTCAAGAGCCTATCGACATCTACACTTCGCGAGGATCGTCGTGATATTTTTATTGTAATTTTAAAAAATTTATTTTCAGGTGAAATTCGCGTGTGAACAGTAACCTTGTTTGCAGATTTTGAATAGTAATTGTGTGTATGAATTGTGTGTAATTGAGAAGTGTTGTTGTGCCCAGGACTTTGTAAGCACCGCTTTTGTACTCTTTGCTTTGTGGATTTGGGAGATTCTCAATTTCTGGACTGTTTATCTGTACCGTCCCGGACAGTTCGCGTGTTCAGGTGGGTGATCCTGCTTTCAATATCTATGGACTGCACTCTAATTCTACGAATATAGTAGCATGCATGTTAGTATGTGAGCTAAAATAATCTGTGCAACTGTATGTTGAAACCACTGTAGCTAGTTGCTAAATCTGATGACCTCTTGGTAAACTTTGCAACATGAGAACTCAACTTAGCTTAATTAATTATTTATGCACAGTTAGACTTCAGTAAATTGTGAACATGTATGCAGAATTGCTCGTCACCTTAGCTTCTCCACAGTACTTGTACTCTCGTCATTCTGAGCATAGTAATTCTCCACGAGACGTGGCTGGGAGGTTTGTTAGCTGGGATTTCATTTGCACTCGCGTCTGGGGACCGAGTGGCGTCTGTAGCAGTCTGTAGACCGTTCACATTGTGACAGAGATAGTGATAGAGATAGTGGATCTGGGATCTTTGGACATGGTCATAGTGACAGGGTTGATTCTTAGCCAGTGAGTGAGACAGTGATTGGAACTTGGCCCTTGTAGGGTGTACCCTGTTAGTGAGTCCGCAGGTGAGTTGATAGTGAGATGAGTGCCTTTGGGTTTCGTGTGGGCTGATCAGCTGAGTCGCGAGAGTGTTCCGACTGTTGTGAGAGATTCCGCAGATTGGGTTCTTCAGAGCAGAGCGTGAGCGTGGATTTTGACCATAGCCTGCAATGCCACCTGCGCGACAGGGTGCGCGGATACTTTTCCTCGGTGGGGTCGCACCCCTCGAGAGCCCACCCGGGTGGATATGTTACTCTTGTACCGCGACTTTGTCGATGCATTCCCTCTGACTGAGCCAGTTTTGGCAGTTACGGATGCATTCCCTCTGACTGAGCCAGTTTTTGGCAGTTACGGACGCAGACCTTCTGACTGAGCCAGTTTTGGCAGTCACAGACACCGTCCCTCTGGCTGAGCCAGTTTTGGCAGCTACGGACGTTCTACGTAAGTCCGGTCCTCTAGGATATATCGGCAGTAGATTGGCGCAGGCTTACTGGACCAGAGGAGGTAGTCAGTTCAGATTGAGTGACCTTACTGTATTGTTCGCAGATGCATCATATTTTCATCTGTCCCGCTTTTTGAGCATTTTTAGATGGAGGCATAGTAGCAGTAGATGTTTTACTTTCCAGCTTTTCCATACTGCATTTCTTTTGTTACTTTATGCCTCTAGTAGACTTAGTGGGCAGACCGTCGGGCTTGTTGGCGGCACCCACTGAGAACTACTGTGGGAGGTAGTTCTCACACCCGTCGTGGTGTCTTTTTCCCCAGGGACTCCAGCTCCAGTTTCCTGCGGTACCAGTTGCAGATCCTGCTCTTTCAGATCGAGGTAAGGGAGTCGCGAGATAGATCCCTTTCCCCTTCAGCTTCAGTGTGTTATAGAGGTACCCTTATATTTTGGTGTGTTATGTTTGAGAGATTATGTAGTGAGGTATCGAGTTGTACTTTTCTGCTTTCTTTGAGAGACTTTTGTATTTGTGGTGAGGACTCACTGTATTATGAGAGTTGTGCTTATTTCATTTCTAGCAGTTTACTTTGCTCTGATATCTGTTTTGTGTAGTATCTCCCTTTTGCAGGTTAGACGCTACGCCTCTACAGGGCTTCCTGTAGGGACGGCGGATCTGTTGGCGAGCCCGGGGTACAGTCTTGACCCCGGGGCGTGACAGGGCTGTGTGTGTGTGTTTGGGCTGACGAGGACGTCAGGCCTAAACGGGGGGAGTCTGTGACGCCCTCAATAGTCCGATATCGGATGTGGATGGAATTGTGATTGGGTTTATATGAGACATGGACACTAATAATAATAACTGGGCTAATAATAATAACTGGGCTTAAGCACATCGGATGTGGATGGAATTGTGATTGGGTTTATATGAGACATGGACATTAGTAATAATAACTGGGCTTAAGCATTTTGGGCTGTGGTTTGGGTCCGACGAGTTATTATTGCTAGTGGGCCGGGTCGTTACATTAAATATTATAGCCGGGTTAAGAGATTTAGTCATATTATATCATTTATATATAGGACTAATACACATTCCGGGGGTGTCACATTTTTTCCCCCTTTAAGCTCTGGCGTTCTCGTCAGGCTCAAAGAGCTAGCCTTAGCCGACCTTATGAGAGCTACACTCCACCCACAACGAGCCGGGGAGCTTTGCTCTACCCGCTATATAACCCTGGCCCAGCCAAGACTAATCTCACATTTCCGGCTGGTGAATGGCTGTGACGCCCCTAGAACTACTCTAGCTTTAGCACGCTTAACTCTCTTAACCTCTTGAGCTTGCTACCATCCAAAATGCTGTAGCTGGATTAAGAGATTTAGTCCTATTATATTATTTATATATAGGACTAATCCAAATTTCGAAGGTGCCACATGTTTAGTCTTTTTTTTTTTTTTTTTTTTTTGGGCCTCTCTATTCACATTCATTGTTTATTCATGCTTGTCTAGAAGTCAGACATATCAAAAAGATATGATATTGAATTGTTAGTTCACATTTCTCTTATGACATTGTATAAATTAATTAGAATGCATGATTCTTAGGTGCATTTAAATACCATAACTTATCATCTTGTTCTCGAATTTCAAGGGATCAAAAGTTATCTACCATTTTATTTACTATTTGAGACATTGGAGGAGTAACAAATTATCTTAACTTTTAGTTTTGAACCAGTATCATAACGGAGTAAAATTTTCTTCTATGAGTTATAATATTATAAAAATCAGTTCAAAAAATTATACCAGCTAGATAAAAATTATTCACTTGCAAAATAAATTAGCTAATTGAAAAGAAATGTGATTTATCATTACTTACATAGTATTTTAAATATTTAGTAATCGTTTACTAATTATCCTTCCCTATTAGAATAGCTAACAAGTAAGCGTTTAGGGCGGAGTGAAATGCGCGGAGTATTGTTTTGTTTATTTTATAGTGATAACTTCTAAATAAAAACCTATATCAGGTTTTCCTCACGAGATGAAGTGTCACTTTTTTTCATTCTTCAACTTCGCTTACCATAAAAATCCAGCTGAGGCTTTTCTTCTCTTCAAGATCTGGGAGAAGAAGAGAGCTTCAAGAGGCAAAACGTTGAATCAAGAAAAAAAACTTTTAAGAAGCAATTATTTTTACTTTTAAGCAGATCGTTATTATCTCAAATTTCATTTCGACTTTTCAAACCCAAATTATTTGAATTTTAGTTTTTTTTATCTTTATAATCTTGAACCTTTTTGTATTGATTCTTAATCATCTCCCAACTATAGTATAATGGGAGCTAAATTGTGACGCCCCCAATAGTCCCACATCGGATATGGATGGAATTGTGATTGGGTTTATATGAGACATGGACACTAGTAATAATAACTGGGCTTAAGCATTTTGGGCAGTGGTTTGGACCCAACAAGTTATTATTGCTAGTGGGCCGGGTCGTTACATTTGGTATCAGAGCCAATAACCAGCCGGAAGTGTGTGATGAGTCTCGGCTGAGTCTGGGTCCAGATGACAGGGCTAGCGAGACGAGTCTCACATCGCCTGGTGATCTTGGGCTGTTGTGTGTGTGTGTTTGGGCTGACGAGGACGTCATGCCTAAACGGGGGGAGTCTGTGACGCCCCCAATAGTCCCACATCGGATGTGGATAAAATTGTGATTGGGTTTATATGAGACATGGACACTAGTAATAATAATAACTGGGCTTAAGCATTTTGGGCTGTGGTTTGGACCCAACAAGTTATTATTGCTAGTGGGCCGGATCTTTATATAAATAAGATTGCAATTTAATTTTTTCACTTTTTCTCCCTTTTCGTTAATTATAAATGTATATTTGTTAATCTTGTGAAAAATATGACTTTTAAAGAGAGAAATTTATGCATGACTTTGGAATTTTGAACATGATTGCACTTAACTATCAAAACTTACCATAAAAAACATTGTTCATATGATTAGACTTAAGTGATTTCAATCAACATAATTAAGGAATTTATATATATCATATTGACGAGTAATTTAAAGAGTTTAATTTTAAAAAAATTAGAATTATAATTTACGCATTAATTTAAAGAGTTTAAATTAAAAAATTTAAGAATTACAATTTAGGAATTTAGACATTAATTTAAAAGGTTTTAGAATTATAATTTAGGTATTAATTTAAAAAGTTTAATTTAAAGTGTTTTAGAATGACAATTTAGGCATTAATTTAAAGAGTTTAATTAAAAAAATTTTAGAATTACAATTTAGGCATTAATTTAAAAAATTTAATTTAAAGAGTTTTAGAATGACAATTTAGGTATTAAATTTAAAATTTTAATTAAAAAAATTTTAGAATTATAATTTAGGCATTAATTTAAAAAAATTTAGAATTACAATTCAGACATTAATTTAAAAAATTTTAAAATTACAATTTAGGCATTAATTTAAAAAGTTTAATTTGAAAAGATTTGGAATTACAATTTAGGCATTAATTTAAAGAGTTTAATTTAAAAAAATTTAGAATTACAATTTAGGCATTAATTTAAAAAGTTTAATTTAAAGAATTGTAGAATTACAATTTAAGCATTAATTTAAAGAGTTTAAATAAAAAAAAATTAAATTTACAATTTAGGCATTAATTTAAAAAGTTTTAGATTTACAATTTAGGCATTAATTTAAAAAATTTTAGAATTACAATTTAGGCATTAATTTAAAGAGTTTAATTTTTTTAAAAAAATTAGAATTACAATTTAGGCATTAATTTAAAAAGTTTAATTTGAAGAATTTTAGAATTACAATTTAAGCATTAATTTAAAGAGTTTAAATTAAAAAAAATTAGAATTACAATTTAGGTATTAATTTAAAGAATTTAGAATTACAATTTAGGCATTAATTTAAAAGATTTAATTTAAAGAGTTTTAGAATGGCAATTTAGTCATTAATTTAAAAAGTTTTAGAATTAAAATTTAGTCATTAATTTAAAATGTTTAATTTAAAAAAATTTAGAATTACAATTTAGGCATTAATTTAAAGAGTTTAATTTGTTAAAAAAAATTTAAAGTTTCTTTAATTTAAACATTAATTTTGTATTACAATTTTAAAAAATTTTAATGTCCTTACTAGCAAATTTAATAAAAAAAGTAATCTAAATTTTTTCCTTATTTTTTTTAAAAAAATAAAAATTAATAGATTCCTAAATTCTAATTTCTAAAAATAATTTTCTAAAATTAAATTATTTACAATATATTAAATAAAGATAATTAAAATATTACCATTTAAGATGATAACTGAATTAGAATATTTAAAATTTATAATCTTTCCAAAAATAAAAACTCTTACTAAATTCAAAATTTTTAAATTTATAATATTTACAAAAATAAAAATTCTCAAAATAGAGATAAAATTACTTAATTATCCTTCAATTACAAGACCAAAATAACTCTGTTACCTCTCTCAAAGTGACCTGTTATTGCAGGTCACCACTTAAAAAAATTCAAATATGACCCGTTGAACAGGTATAGATGAACGGTAACGAAAAAAAAAAAAACGTATAGGAGTATGACTCTTATATATTTTATACTCAACAACCTCGCTCTTTTGCAAATGTGATTAGTCATTTTTCTTGTCGGCCTTGGTTATTCACATTCATTGTTTCTTCGTGCTTATCTAGAAATTAGACATATCAAAAGAAATGACATTGATTGTTGGTTCATTTTTTTCTTGTGAGATTGTAAATTAATTAGCACACATGATCTTTAGGTGCATTTAAATACCATAACTTATGTTCTTGTTCTTAAATTTTATGTACTATTCTATTAACTGTTTGAGATATTGGAGGAGAAACAAATTTTCCTAACTTTTATTTTGAATTATATATCATTATACTATTGTTAATCCTTTTGCTGATTATCATACGAAAAAATTTAATTCAGAAAAAATATAACGATTAGATAAAATGTGCTAAAAATTGTAGATAATTGATTATTACTTATCTCATATTTTGATTATTTAATACTTATACTTTTAGGGTATCGAAAGATTTTTTCTGTGACTTGGTTTCCACAGCATATGATGTCTATGCTATTGGGACTGTTTGGTATTGAAATTATTTAGGAATAAAGGGGATATTCTTTTATCCCCAAATATATCAGAAATTTGTAACACATGAGTTAGGAAAGCAACAGAGCTAGTATAGTGCAGTTTCAATGGCGAGGGGAGCGACTGGGAAAGCTCTGGAGAGAAGGAGAGTAAAGGAAGGAGCTAGTAGACAGAGAAGTGAAGGAGGAGCCAGAGCAGTAATAAAGGAGGAGCCAGAGCAGTAAAGGAGGAGTCAGAGCGTCAGGAGGGGTAGGCCGGAGGAGTCAGAGCGTCAGGAGGGGTAGGCCGGATGTGACAAAAGCATCTCTGGAGGCTTCTCTTCGGAGCGGGCGAAGGAGAGTAACGGGCACAATCCGAGAAGCAGCCACCGTAGAGGGCAACACTGTAGCGAGTCAAGGCCCAGTCCAGGCCCAGTAGCGAGAGTCACATTAGGCCCAACAGTAGCACAGTAGCAAATAAACAGAATGTTAATTAGGCCTTGTAATAGATTATAATTACATACGAGTCTAATATTAAGTCACATATAAATAGCAGTTTGTAAAAAAAGAGGAGAATGAATGAAATATTGAATCAACCAATGTTCTCAAACCTTCTACTGTATCTCTTCCTTCTTCCCCAATTTCTCAACTCAACTCTCTCAACTTCCCCCCTACTATCCCCATTTTCTCTCCTCGCGATCATCCTCCCCGCCAAGCCGGTCTCAGAGCGATTTCATCCTCGACGGCTGCGGTTCGTACGATTTGTTACAAAACTATACGAATATTTTGTTCCAGTACAACTAATAAATGAGAACTACTGTACTCACTCTTTCCAATCATTTTTTTTTTTTTTTAAAAATACCCTCTCACGTCTCCCGAGTCACCATCTCTCACCTCATTATTACATAATAAAACTTGAAAATAAAAAGTTTATTTAAAAAAACTAATACTTTTTATTCTTCTTATTCATCATTATCATACCAAACATAAAATTTTTTATATCTGTAATTATTCCAAATATTTTTTTTACACTAATTCCGTACTTTATACTTATTCCTAGAATAGCCAGTTCTGTCTTATTCTGTTACCAAACGAGCCCTAATAGGATATGCAAAGATTTGCCGCCTGATTTAGCATGCAGAACAGGTGAAGAAGGATTGATGTTGTATAGGAGGAAATCAATATAAACTTTGAATAATTTGTCATTTAGGAGCTATTTAATATCTTGAATATGTACAAGAATGAGTTTGAATTATCTGCATGTTTTCTTGAGTAGCATTTGTAAATTACAATTCTAGTGTTTGTATAAATGTAGATTACAATCAATACATCAGCCATTTAGAAAATTTTTTAAAAATAAAAGGTTGAAATGGTTAAGTTTATAAAAATATTTCATAAATTTTGGAAACTTTGTGTTTATAAAAAATTTAGAAAAATTTCAACAGTATGATTATGAATAACATTTTTTTCATTCAATGGTTCATAAGTTCAAATTTACATACCTGCACTCTAATGTGTGTTTAGGCTAATTCTTATTATGACCCATTAACTTTTGATATTTTTAGAAGTAAATAATTTTTTATAAATTAAGTTAGAAATTTTATCCAACTCAATAAAAATTTCATCAAATTTAATAATCCTAATCATTTTTAGCAAATAAAAATAAAAAGTTAATAAGTAATAATTGATAAAACCATTAAATTTAGTAAATCTATTAGCTTAACTAATAGTGCAAATAAAGAAAAAGGTGAAATTATTAAATAGATAATTCTTATATTATCCCGACAATACATGTCATGCCTCAGAACCACATGTAGATTGGTTCGGGAGCACTCACAGACTTCAGCACTCACAAACTTTCCGCTGAATGGATAAGCCTTATTCCATCCGAACGGAACGGTCAATCCCAATCACGCTTAAATAAAAGAAAGTGAAAGGATATATAATATCAGAGTATAATAGATAAAATATAGAAATAAAACTTTATTATATTTATCGATTCGGTTACCAAAAGGGACAACAACCTAGCTCTTGGCTCAACAAAACAACAATCGAACGACACAGCATGACCGACGGCCAGCTAAACTCCTAGCTCTGCTACTCAACCATGTTCTTGCCTCGATCGCGAGCCTCACCAACCGAACCAACATATAAAAAGAGTAAACCACATGGAGTTGTTGGCTATTTATTTATGGATTAAATAGGTCCAACTTCCTGCCTCGTGACAATAGGCCCAGGAGACTAATAAGTTGAGTTGGGTGAGCCTAATAAGTTGAGTGGGGCTGCGGTCCACAATAGACCTAACGGCAAGAGGCCCAACAATAGACCCAATGTCACGCCCCGGGTGTAAACCAGAACCCGGGCTCGCCAACAGATCCGCCGTGCACACAGAATTTTCTATGTACACGAAGCGCTGGTAACCTGCTCAGATATAAAATATACAATAAAAGAGCATAAACAGAGCTGAACTAAAAGAACTAAAAGTAATCTCAGACGGAAATAAAGTACAAGCTGAAATAAAGGTACAATAAACTCCCAGCTCACCACAAATATACAACCAGCTGGCCAAAGCCAGACCCAAAAGTAAGCTACTGTAGTCTGAGATAAAAAAAGGGATACAATAAAAGCCTAGCTAATCTCTCGGTCGGGTAGATATCTAGCTAGTCGGCGATCCTCTTACCTCGATCTGCCGCTGAAGGCCAGCAGCTCCCACAGATGACTCTGCAAATAAAGGAAAAAAGAAAAAAACAACAATGGGGGTGAGATCTACTAGATAAACCAGTAGCCTCCCTAGTGGGTAAAACCTCAAATGCTGACGCACCCACTAGGACTAAAGAGGCAAAAGAAAGGAATAGTAGTAAGCTATAAAGGCTGCTGAAAAGGAAACTGCTACAACAATGCCTCTAAATGCAGTGCTAAAAGATAACTGTATGAATGCATCAGGAAACAGTATTTGACCAAATAACCCAATCTAGTCACCAGTAAACTGGTACTGCCTGCTCTGCTGTCGAACTCAAGAACTCAGTAGGGACCAGCACATAAGGCTCGAAATCCCAATCAGCACTCACAACTCACCAACTGACCGGCGCTCGGCACGGTCTAAACCTACTCCGGAGTGGCACTTTAGGGGAACGACCCACACGAGTAAAGTATCACTGTATCAAGCATCTCTGTAACCAATGTCTCACAATAGCAAGACTGGATCATGACTATGATCAAAGTGGGAATTCCGTCCACTAATGAAACCCTGATCTGATGCAATAGTACTCAAAAGTGGGAAACACCATCCACTAGAGAAATCTGATACCCAATCTGATGCAATAGTACTCAAAAAAGTGGGAAACATCCACTAGAGAAATCTGATCCACTAGAGAAATCTGATATCCAAATAGTAAACATCCGGTCAACCGCCCAAAGTCCGCGGTCACCGCAATAACCCACACCCACAATTGGGTAAAATGATCAAGATCCGGCAACCGCCTACTGTCCGCGTTGCCGCATAACCCACAATCTCCAAGACTAGTCTAAACTATCCCAGACTCGAGGTCCAGACTGCACTATCCAAAATCTCAATCAACTCGAGCATCATGCATCGATAGAGAAGAAGGACGATAAAACATGTTTTCTCTTAAGTCAAATCCAATAATATAGTGCAGCAGTAAATAGTGGCCTAACTAGGTGTCCAAATAAGCATGCAATTTTTCTTTAAAAAAAATATTAGAAAAGTGACTAAGGTTTATTGCAAAGAATTATTTTAAAACATTAATGTGATACTTATTTGCATGCGGGGTTAAGATATAGCAATTGTCCCATATTATTGTACCAAATTTATCACATAAAGGCTATCAATTAAATTAGGGGGTATTGCATCAAGTTCACATACTAACAGCTAGTTGTCACATATAAAATTGGGGAACTCCAATACTCCTAGTGAGCATGTCAACAAAGAGGGAAACACAACCACCCACTTCGAAAAGCGTGCACAACACTCCAAGAAATATCCCGCTGTCCGCTGTCCTCTAAAAATATAGTTTGCCGAAAACAGCGTCCTACAACATCACACATTTGCACACGGTGTAAAAATTACAAGTCCCAAACACAGATTTGCTGTTTTTATAATTAGCACGCAAAACGAGGAATTTCACCTCTGTCCCGAGCTCCAAAAATCCCAGAAAAATCACGGTTGCGTTCCTCGCGAAAAGTAGCCCCAAATCAACTGCTTTAAACGCCTCGATCCGATATTCCTACGCCAAGATATAATTCGTCGAAGTTGCCGCCGTCCAAAAATCCAAACAGCAAAAGGGGGGTCAAAACACCTCGGGAACCGTGCCAAGAAATCGGAATCTAGAGAAACCACCAACACGGAAAACGAAGCCCTACCTCTCAGGATCACACCGGCAAAGAAATCGTCGAAAAAGGACTCCTGTACTGCGCAAGGGACTCCTCGGACTGAAATGCGACGATAACGGGCAGAAAATGGGGAAAAATGGGGCGCACTGTAAAATCCGGATCGCCGTTGTCGAACTTCCGAAAAATTTGGGAACGCACCACGAGGTAGAGAATAAGGAGATGATCAACTTCTCTTAAGGTCCCTCCCTCCCATTCTCTCTCTAACTCTCGGAAAAACTCGAGAGAAGAGGGAGGGGAGGCCTATTTATAGGCCGACTAAAAACAATTGGGATAATACCCAATGTGTCCCGGTTTCGGGCGCCCGAAAGTTTCGGCCCCGAAACCGGGCCAAACAGTGCACGGCCCAACTCGGCCCACTCCCGCACAAATGATCCCGCCGGACCGCGCGGCCGTCCGACCCGGCCCGGCGTGCGACACGTGTCCCCCGCACAGGGAACAGCGCGCCCGGCAAACCGGGCGCGGCCACTCGTCCCCGTGCGGGGGCGGCGGGGTGGGTGGCGCCAGCCAGTGGCGTGGCGCCACGTGGCGGCGCCTTTCCCGCCCGACATGCCAGCCGGCGCGCCTGCGCGCGCGGCGTGCGCGTACCGCCGCAGGCGCGCGCGCGCCGCGGGTGCACCCCGCGCACCTGCGCCGTCCAACCCAGGGCCGCCACGTGGTGCGCCTCGGTCCACCGTGCGCCGCACCTCTGCCCCCCGCCTGCCTAGCCTGCCCGCGCTGCCCGCGCGCTGTCCATGCGCCGCGCATGCTGCACCGGGCCAACCGGCGCCTGCCACGTGGCCTGCCGGTCCACCGTGCACCGGCGGCCCGTTCCGTGGACTGAGAGTCGTGCGCCGGCCCAATAAGGGGCCGCCACGTGTCCAGGCCGGTCCACGGCTCCCCCCGTGCACCATTTTGCGCAGAAAACTTCCGGGGGTCCGCTTTTGGGCATCCAGACTCAGAAAAATATAAATAAATAGTTGTTTTCAAGCGTTTTTCCGCGCTGAATCTAAATACGGCCTCCGTTCAGCCTGAATCCACTCCTAAAATTCGGCAAAGGCAGCCGAAGGTCAGGCTTGACCTTAATTCCTCACTGAGTCCAAATCAACACATCTCTTTGACATGTTGGGGCCCAACACACCAACAATAGGTGTTCCATACCCCGAAACAGGGGGAAAAACACTGGGGGACCAGGGACACTACACCCAACGTCCAGGTGGGTTGAGTCCGGTCGAGACCCGTGGGCGCTGTGTCTGTACGCTTTAAGTGAATTGGTTGCATATTTCGAACAGCTCGAGCTTTTGGAATTAATGGTTAGCGCCAACGATCCGACAGGAGAGAGAACTAATTAAAGTTTTCAATGGGTTCAACCATCGAGAAAGAATGTTCTATACTTACTTGGTCTACAGGAGACATCTATAAGGTCAAACAGAGATAAGACATGCATATAAGGAAAATAGTAAAGATTAAAGGAATACCCCAGATGCCTCTCTAACACCCAACCAAACTAACCCTTCGGCTCATATCTACCGAGCTCACTCACCTACACAATAACCGAAAGGGGTCTCACTTTCCCTATCGGTTGAACTGTACGAGCCCCAAGTGGAGGTCAAATTCTCGAACAGCATTCCCATCGGCGACCGGTACATTCATCTGGTGGAGACGGTGAGCCGTATACTCCCTAGATTGGTCCTGGATGCCAAGTGGGGCACTGAAGAATTTTGCACTTGCACCACCTGATTAAACAAACTTACAATCAGGAGAGCCGGATTACACCCACATCACCCTCAGTGGGTATTCCACTACATAATTGCGCAGCACTTGGAGAACCGGGTTGCTTCCACGTCGTCCTTCGGTGGATCACACCACAAAAATAACCGAAAGGGAGGCCGGGTTACACCCACATCACCACACCCAATCGTTAGCTATGTACACCCATTTCCAGAGGAGTCGAAAGCATTTACCTATTCCTCCGTCAAGCGCTCTCATATATCACAACAACTCAAAGGCCAACTACCCAACTCACAGCATACAAGATTACTCGCCTCTAATCTTTCTTAGGCTACTCCTAAGACAGTCTACCAACTCTCATACTCAACCAAATCCGCGACTCTAGAACCTCATGGTACTACCCTGAGGTCCACAAGCAAACACCCAAACATAGGATCACTAACCTCTATTGCCTCAAAGCTCAAAGCTCAGGGAGATGAACATACACTCCCTCCACAAATACACTACTATTAGAAGTAAGAACTAATAGTAAGATAGAATACAAGATAATAGATAAGGTAAGAGATCACCCTTACTTGGCGATATTCCCCACCTCAGGCTAAAGAACTGTTGAAGGTTGCAGTTGATCGCTTGACACACCAAAGAACCCTTTGGGCATGAGCCGATTCGAGGAAGATGTCCTCAAACTCTACAATTTGTTGAAGATTTTCGGTCCTCGGCTTGAGCTAGCCTGCCACAATATCAACAAGGTATCCTCCCTATAGACTTGCTCTCAATACCATTTATAGGGGAAGACATATACGAAAGGGGACATAAGTGATAGGGCAGAGCCGACCGGGAGGCGCATGCGGTGTTGACAGAGTTGAGTACACGGCTTGCCACTCCAGCTATTCTCATAATAATAAGCCCAAGTGTTTGTGCAATTTTCGGCGACTATTCCATCACCAACAGGATTCGTTGACTTCTGCATGAGTCGATTGCACCGGCATGAATCAAAATGTTGTCTCCACCTCGCCACAAGCCATTCGGCTCATCTCAAATCGGTTTGGCTCACTGCAATTGATTCGGCTCACCACATGACAAGTTGGTTTGTGCACTTATTGAGAATTCACAATTCACTCCAATATGGATTGCTGTAAATCTAGTACTTTCTTCGGTATCGATTGTTAGGATTCCACAAAAAAAATATCAAATTAAAATTTTACCATAAACCTATTTTCATAGCAAAAGCATGCAAAAAAGAAAAAAAGGTAAACATAAAATATAGGTAAAATAAAATTGACTAATAAAGAAAAAATTAAATTTGACTCATCTTCTCCAACATAACCTTATTTTTGAATCTTTTTCATCATTTTCTTCTTCTAAATTTTAGAAGACTACATTCTCTTTTTTTTTTTTACTCACCCATGCACTAAGTAGGGGTGTACACTATTTGGTCCCAAGCCAAAAACCAAATCAAACCAAATCAAATAAAATTTTTTGGTTCGATTTTTATTGTTTTGAATTGGTTTGGTTTTAAAATTTACTAAAATTGGTTTTCGGTTTTGGTCCTTAACTGAACTGAACCAAAAACCGAATAGTAACATTTTTTTACATCTTTTATCTAAACTATATATTTAGTAAAATTTTAATTTATAATCAAATCTTGATCATATATCAACATATTTTAAAAAATTTTATGTTTATAATTAATTTTTGTGTGTGATTTTGTACTGATTCAATTTTGAATCTTAAGTTATAAATTAATTTATAAAAAAATAATAAATTTAAAAATTACTTGGCAAACCGAATCAAAGCAAATTCAGCTTGGTTTGGATCAATTCTAAGTATAAATCAGAATGTTTTGGTTGTATTTTTTTTTTTATATCAAATGTGACATCCTAATAGTCCCACATCGGATGTGAGTATATCGGATGTGAGTGAAATTATAATTGGGTATATAAAAGATATGGACACTAGTAATAATAACTGAACTTAAGTATTTTAGACTGTGGTGTGGGGCCAACGAGTTATTATTGTTAGTGGATCGGATCGTTACATTTGGTATTAGAGCCAATAACCAGCCGAAAGTGCGTGACGAGTCTAGATGGCAGGACTAGCGAGACAAATCTCACATCACCTGATGATCTTAAGCTGACCGTAAATCTCACATCACCTGATGATCTTAAGCTGACCGTGTGTTTGGGATCTTTAAGTTGTAGATCGTTGTTTGGGATCTTAAGTTGTCCATATGTTTGGACTGTAGATCGTTACATTTGGTATTAGAGTCAATAACCAGCCGAAAGTGCGTGACGAGTCTAGATAACAGGACTAGCGAGACAAGTCTCACATCACCTGATGATTTTAAGCTGACCGTGTGTTTGGGATCTTAAGTTGTCCATATGTTTGGACTGTAATTAGGTATATAAGAGACATGTGTGGTCTAAGATATGTAGTAGTTACACCACATTATCTATATTCAGTGAATCACATATATTTTTGAGAAAAAAATATAATAAAAATATTTTTTTTAAAGTCATAATAGAATGAATAAATTTCAGGAGAATAATTTAATTGATTGGAGATGCCATATCAGTAATATATATGACCTCTCTCGTCTCTGTACGAATCACCATGGGGGAGTAGTTACACTATATTATTTACATTCAGTAAACCACGTATATTTTTTAAAAGAAACGTATAATAAAAATATTATTTTTAAAGTCAAAATAGAATGAATAAATTTCAAAAAAATAATTTAATTGGTTGGAGATGCCATACCATATCAGCAATGGGTATATATAAGTGTACACTCCATAAGGGATGTACATCCTACATCCCACCCTACCCCATCCCATCCTATTCTGGAATGGAGTGAATTTCACCCGTCATTCAATGTGACGGGTGAAATGAATACCCATTCCAGAATAGAGTGGAGTGTAAAATGTACACCTTTTATGGGGGTATATATCTAGCATCATCCATCAGCAATATGGTGCTGCATTCTGGACTTTTTCACCACTCATGTTAACCGTGCTACGTCACCAAGACATATGTTAGCCTGTAACATTACATACTACAAAGTATAATTTTCTATTAAAGACTTGAGTCTAATATGTAAGATAGTTTTCATATGATCTGGCAGGTTGTAGTATTTTAAGGCCATACTAAGCAAGTCGCTAAGGTCTAAGCAACTTTATTATTCTCATGGATGAGATTTATTTGTGTTCAACTTAATATCTATTTCATTGTCCAATCCGTTCGTGTGGTACATATGTGGTGCTCGCGTGACAGACATAGATAATTTTTGTAAGATTATTTTTAAAATTAATTTTTTTAGAAAGCTAAATGTAAAAAATACCCACATTCAATGCATTTTTTGCATCTAAAAGTAACTCATAAAATACAAGTTGAGGTTCCAACATGGAAAAGGTTCATCCTTAATCCTCCTCATTGTTAAGCTCCTTTTCTTTGCCTCTTTTTTTGACATTATAACCTAGTAATTAAAATGCTCCAGATTATATTTATCAATATCAATCTTTAATATTTATATGCTCAGATAACAAATTAAATTCAGACTAAATGAACATATATTTCGAAAACATTTATCTAGTGACCTCAGTCATTTTGTTTGGCCCTGTTTATTCATTTTCACTCTTTCTTCATGCTTGTCTAGGAGTTAGAAAGAGCCAAAGATATGTCATTGATTGTTGGCTCATTTTCTTCTTGTGAGACTGTAAATTAATTAGCACAACATAATTCTAAGATGCATTTAAATATCATAACTTATGATCTTGTTCCTAACTTTTGAGGGATAGGGAGTTATATATGCTATATTATGTTTCATGTTTGAGATATTGGAGGAAAAACAAATTATAGTAACTTTTATTTTTGACCAAGTATTATTATATTGTAGTTACTCCTCGCCACTATTTTCATATTAAAAATATCTATCCATAAAAATATAAAAATATAAAAAAAATTCTTTCAGTATCAATAAACTTAGTGAGTAGATAAAAAAATAAAAGTTATAATTAGTTATTTATTATTTTTAATATTTAACACTATCTCACTAAATAGTTTTATACAGCAAATGAGGTAAACACAAATATAAATCTACATAATATTTAAAAATTTTATAATCTTTTCTTAAATGGATTACAATTTTTTTTTAGTAACATAAAGCGAAAATTAATATAAAATTCTTTTATCTGTTAATGCAGTAGTTTTTACATGCAAATTTTTACTTTCCACACAATTATATTATATGTATATACCTATAAAATATCCCTCTCAAATTTTACTTTTATTATTTACACCTCTTAATTTTTAATATTATTAAAATTAAATCATCATTACAAATTAAATTAGAGATTTAATCTAATTTATTGACTATTTTATCAAATTTAATAACTTTAATCATTATTAAAAAATAAAAATGAATAAACTAATAAGTAATAGCTTATATAATACAATTAAATGTAATACAATTTTAACTTAACTAACTAAAATTACTCAAATTAAAAAAGAGTGTAAAATAAATGAATTACCCTATATCATCTGCATATGGAAAGTTGATTTATTCACTTTTAATTTCTTTAATTTAAATATTTTATTTTATAACTTTCATACGTACAATAATTTTTTCCCCAATCACTTTAAAAAAATGTTTGAAAAAAACATGGAGATTGTACAGTAACTATATATTTATATAATTTATCTTAAATTAGATAAGAAAGTAATAAAGAGGCAATATTAGTGTAACATTGAGAGGTCTATTTTAAAATATTCTATAGTTGAGAATTGAGAGATCTTAGTATAGCTAATTTTATAGTTAAGAGATCTTAATTTAGTCAATGGTTAATAATTAAAACAAAATAATTATGATTAAACAAAGTTAGCATATTTTAAACTATATGAGAAATCCACTTCACATTTGTAAATATTACATTTACAATACTTCAGAGCACCTGACAAATCCACTTTATATTTGTAAATATTACATTTACAGTATTTCCACTTCACATTTGTAAACATTACATTTACAGTATTTTAATTCTTAACATTACATTTACAATATTAAAGATTACATTTACAATATTTCCACTTCACATTTGTAAATATTACATGCATTTACAGTATTTCAATTCTTAAACATTACATTAACAATATTTCAGAGGCATCTGAGAAGTCTACTTCACATTTGTAAATATTACATTTATAATATTTCAGTTCTTAAAAAGGGTGCTTAAAAAAATTCAAATATTATTTAATTTTTCTAAAATTTGTATTTTTATATTTGATAAAATATATTTAATCTTTTCTTGCATAATCGTTTAACTTGTAATAATATCTTAATTATGATAGTGTCCATATTTCTTATCTATGTAATCACAACTCCATTCATATTCATAATATAAAATATTTAAATTTAATTATTATTACTAATGTTCATATTTTTTATATATTTAATTATAACTTTATTAATATTATTGCCATACATTTCTTCGAAGGAAATATGCCGCGCACCCTCCCTTTCCGCCACCGCTCGCGCACCCCCCCCCGGTCCCCACCTCTCCGACCACCTCCGGGCCCCACCACCCTGGGGGATGCGCGTATCCGCCCTCTTTTTTCCTACAAGGACGCGGTGGTGTCCCACCCTTCGAAACCCCACCCCAGGCAGCCGCACCACTTCGCCCCTCCCTCTCGACCACGCCACAGCTCCTCCCTCCCTGCTCTTCCCCCAAAGTTCCTTCTCAACCCCTCCTTGACTGGCCGCTGCTTCCGCTGCTTTGAGCGAGGCCACTTCGCAGCGCGCTGTCGCGAACCGAGACGCTGCCTTCTTTGTATGCGAATCGGCCACTCTGCTAGGTTCTGTAAGTCCCGGCCTCCGCCTCCTGGCCGCGCGATGGAAAGCGCCCCGAGGCTGATTCACTGCCCGAAGCTATCGCCCACCTGCCCGCCCGTTGGGACTCCCCTGGTCTCCCACCGCCCCTCACGGGACGTGTTGCTTTGGCAGATTTCAGGAATTTCGGCGGGGACAAGTCGACGGCTCTTCCCAAAGGACTGGCCGAAAGATTCGGGGGGTCCTCCTCCGACTACAAGCTGGCTAACCTTTCCTCCTCTACTTCGGCCGTCTTCTTCCCCAGTTGGGTTACCAGGGAATCGGCAATCGCCAGAAGCCCCATCTGGATGGACGGGCAACCGATCCACCTTTCGCATTGGGTCGAGGCGGGGGAGAGTGGGCGCATGCACCAACGGCATAAAGCCTGGATCCGGCTCAGGCATTGGCCGCTTCTTTGCTGGAACAAGGAGGACGTCGCTGCGGCCGTTAGCAGCTTTGGGCAGCTCTGGGACATCGGCGACGACAGTGAATCACTGAGGGAAGTGTCATTCTTCAGAGCCAAGATCCGATGCGCCCATGTCCGAAACATCCCGAAGGTCCTCCACCTTCGCGTCGAGGACAAATGCTTCATCATCCCTATCGAGATTGAGTCCTGGGAGGATGCTAATCCCATCCTCCTTGGTGAAGAGACAGATCAACTTCTGGGGCTGACCACTGTGGAGGATCAGAGGGCTTTCATCAAAAGCTCTGGCTTCTCGGCGGCCCTGGGTAACAAGATTGTCGGCTCTCCTAGCCGGCAGCCGGGGGAAAGGGCGCCGGAACCTGTCCACAACCGATCCCCGGAGCCGAGTGGTCGGACCAGCGACCGGCGGTCACAGCGTGGCCCGGACTCCCCCTTCGGACCGTTGGACCGTCCCCCTGCCTCTCGGTCCAAGGTGGGAGCCCTGACACAACCTGACACAGCTAATACTCTGGCGTCATCGTTGGGGAAAGGGGATTCAAACCGCTCCGCTAGCCTCTTGGTGGACGTACCCATTGTGGGCCCGCTCCTGCAGCTGGTGGGCGGGGCTTCGGAGTGGCCCACACTGGACCCGAGCCCCCCCCCCCCTCCTCGCTCTTGGTTGATGAACCTCCCCCGGCGGCCCAGCCCGTCTTCTCCGCTGGTTCGGGCCACCCGCCCGTCTGCTCCCCTTCGAGCCTGGATCCCGCACTGGGCTCGGATGCTGAGTTTGGGGGCTTGCCGACAGCCCCAAACCCGGCCCGGCCTAGTCTGGGGATGAAGGTTCAGCTCCGCCGAAGCAACAGGCTTGCCTCCACAAACAGGGGCACCAAACTTTCGACCCTTCTTCGTGCCCAAGCGCTCCACTGTAAGAAGCTCTTCCCTTCCCTTCCGACGAGATTGGCGGGAAGCCCCCTCCTCCTCCCCGGGCCTTCTTCCTCGTCAATGGCGCCCCCCCCTCCCCCCCCATCTTCCAGAATGGACGACAACCCGCCACCCCCCCCCCCCTGTCCTGCGTGGTAAGGGGGCGGCGATGGGGTCGACTCGGGGAGACTCCGGCTCGTCGCCTCCTCCCATTGCTGATCAGAGTGGAGAGGGAACCGCGCCGGGGCCCTCCAGAGAGCGACCCACCTCCATTCCCCTGACTGATGTGGAAGTGGACCGGATCAAGAAGGCCTGTGGCATCAAAGATTTTTCGACGACCAGTTCGTCTTCCACCTCCTTGCCGAATCAGGTTGTCCTCGCTTGCCCGGCGCCGGGCAACGATGGAAACCCTTGAAGCGGTTGAGCCTTCCGTGATCACTCTCTTGGGTTCCCCTCTTCTTCAATGACGCGTAACAGAGTGTTCCGATTCCTCTCGTGGAATATCCGTGGGCTCAACGACTTGAAGAAATGCTCAGCTATCAAGACTTTTGTTCGAAACAGCAAATGCTGCGTCGTCTGCTTCCAGGAGACCAAACTGGCTTCAACCTCGGTCGACAAACTGAGCTCCTTCTGTGCCCCCCCTCTGCGGGCTTTCCGCGTACTAGACGCTAACGGGACGAAAGGAGGAATTCTTACAGCGTGGAACCCGGCATTGTTTGACTGCTCACAATGTTGGACAACTTTATTCTCGCTGAATGTTTTGCTGAAAAGGAAGGTGGACGGTATTGAGTTCCTGATATCAAACATCTATGGGCCGACCTGTGCAGCCCTGAAAGCCAGCTTCTTTCTAGAGCTTTCCACCATCGGAGAACAGGCCCCGGCAAATTGGGCGCTCCTGGGAGATTTCAATACCCTTCTTGCACTTCAAGACAAAAACGGGGCTACATCCAACATATCCGAGATTCTCCTTTTCAGATCTGCTGTTAGCAATCTGGGGCTCTTCGACCTTCCACTTTCGAATAGGTCCTTTACTTGGACCAACGGGCGTAGGACCCCGACCCTGGAGCGCCTCGACAGAGCCCTCGTCTCTCAGGGATGGCTGTCTCACTTCCCGGACTCAACCTGGCGGGCCCTCCCGCGGCCGAGGTCGGATCACACGCCGCTGGTCCTGACGGCGTTCTCTTTTATTCCTTCGGCCTCCATCTTCCGCTTCGAGTCTTTCTGGCTGAGATATTCGACTCTCGCGGACACAATCAGCACCGCCTGGTCATCCCCGACACCGGCCATCAACCAACTGGATCCTTTGTGCCGCTTCAATGAGAAAATCACCCGAGTAAAACGGTCGTTAAAGTCTTGGAGCGCTGGCCTCACCTCGGCGATTAAAAAACAAGGTGACCTATGCCTCTGTTGGTTGGATTGGCTCGATAAAGCGGAAGAAAGCAGACGCCTGAACAACATGGAGTGTGGACTAAGACCCAAGCTGAAGGAAAGATTTGAGGAGCTGGCGTACCAGGAAGAAATCAAATGGAGGCAACGCTCCAGAACGTTATGGCTACAAGCAGGAGATTCAAATACCAAAATTTTCCACCGAAAAGCCAACTGTCGCAGGAGCATCAATCGCATCTCCGCTCTCACTGTCGGCAATTCCACCCTCAATGCGCACGCAGACATTGCCAAACAGCTGTTTTCTTTCTTCAGTTCACAGTACGGAAGCACCCCCAGGGCGCGACCACAGCTCAACCTACTGCTGTTGTACGGTACAGAGCATCCCCCCCTCTCTCAACTTTTAGTGCCGTTCACGGCAAGCGAAGTCAAATCGGCTATTTTTAATTCGGCTTCGGAAAAGGCGCCGGGCCCAGACGGCTTCCCCGGGATGTTCTACCAAAACTTTTGGCATATGATGAAAGATGATCTGCTTGAGGTGTTCGAGGCCTTTCATGCGGGGTCCGCGGATCTCTCTTCTTTGAACACTAGTTGGATATGTGCGATCCCGAAGAAGACGGGGACTCTGACAGAGAGAAATCTTCGACCTATTAGCCTCGTCCACAGCTTGTCCAAACTCATCTCGAAGGTCTTGGCAACCAGACTGCAATCCCGCATCAACCTACTCGTCAACCCTCACCAGTCCGCATTCATTAAAGGGAGGCACTTGTTGGACAACTTTCTTAGTGCCCATTTCTTGGTGCATCACCTTCATGCAACGAAGACCCCTGCGGCCGTCCTAAAACTTGATTTCGAGCGGGCTTTTGACCAAGTCAACTGGGATTTCCTGACGGAGGTCCTAGCAGCTAGAGGGTTTGGGGAAAAATGGATTAACTGGATCAGATCGCTCTTAGCGACGGCTAAGGCTGCGGTGCTTCTCAACGGGGTACCAGGGAAGCCCTTTGCGCTCAAAAGAGGCTTGCGACAAGGTGATCCCCTTTCGCCTCTTCTGTTCATTCTCTGCATAGACGTTCTGTACCGGATGATGCAGCGAGCGATCGATGAAGAGCTTCTACCGACGGTGGGAATAGGGGAATGCCGCTTTCACACGCTCCAGTTCGCGGACGACATCCTGATCTTCTTGGATGGATCTCTGAAATCAGCGGCGACCATCAAGCTGATTCTTGACGCCTTTTCGGAAAGTTCGGGTCTCACCATCAATTTCGGCAAAAGCTGCATCGTTCCAATTAATCTGTCCCAGGAGCATTCCTCCCTTCTAGCGAATTGGTTCACTTGCTCTTCTCAGGACTTCCCTTTAAAATATCTGGGCCTACCCCTCACCCCTCGCAGGCTTCGCAAATCAGATTATTTGCCTTTACTTGAGAAGATGGATAGCAGGCTGGCTGGGTGGAAAAATCTCACGCTCTCCAGAGGAGGACGACTGGTCCTTCTGAACTCGGTTCTAACGGGCATTCCTTCCTTCTTTTGCTCCGCTTTTCGGTTGCCAGTCTGGGTTTCAAACTACATTGAAAAAATCCGAAGAGGGTGTTTTTGGAAAGGGGAAAAGCTTAATAGTGGCTTTCACTGCTTGATGAAGTGGGGAAATGTATACCGCCCTAAACGACTGGGAGGAGTTGGCATCAGGGATTTGAACGTCGCCAACTCCGCACTACTCATGAAAAGTCTATGGAGCTTTTTCTCTACCCATCGGCCTCCGTGGGCCCAGTTTATATGGGCTAAGCACTACCGGCTCCGTCCACCCTCGGCTTCCAGCAAACCCCCCTCAGGTTGTGCGCCAATTTGGAAAGACTTGTTGAAGCTGTCACCACCTTTCTTCACGTCGGTCGGCTTTGAGCTGGGAAATGGCAAATCAGCAAATTTCTGGTCGGCACGCTGGAACGGTGATTTCGCTCTGGAAAACTGTTTTCCCAATCTCTTTGCTGATTCTGCTATCAGAAATGCTTCGGTCCACTCCTGGCTCCGCAGTTTTGCTGCAGCACCTACGGCAGCATTCCCTCCGACACTCTCGAGTGAGCAGCACAGCGAGCTAATCTTGCTATCTGATGCAATCCGCACCATCGAGTTGTCCAACGCTCCCGACTCGATTATTTGGCGGTGGACCACAAAGGGTGTCTTCACTACACGGAGCGCTTACCTTTTTCTGATGGACGCAGGAATAAAAGATAAAAACTGTAACTTCCTGTGGAAGAGCAAAACGCCGCTACGAGTAAAGCTCTTTCTCTGGTTAGCTGGGAAAAACTGTTTACTCACCGCCGATAATCTGGTTAAACGAGGATGGATTGGTCCATCAGTCTGCCCACTCTGCTTGCGGAACGAAGAAACCTTACAGCACATCCTGTTCGACTGCACCTATGCTAATTCTGTGTGGAGCAGATTTTCGGCAGGAAATACAACAACTTTCAGATGTTCTAGTGAAGCTTCTGGTAACCTGATATCTAGATGGCGGAACCTCCGAGCTACAACTCCCCTAAGCACATTTCGGAGTAGAAGCCTCCTCGACATCGCCTTCGCAGCAACATGCTGGGAGCTTTGGAAAGAGCGAAATGCGCGTATTTTCACCAATCGCCTAGCGTCAATAGACACCCTGGAGGGTAGGATAACGGCTTCGGCAAATCTGTGGACTATGTTGATCAAGAATTAGAGACTGAGGAAATAACCTTTAATTAAATTTTCGGGCAGTGGAGCATCTTTGGGGTCCTCTCCTGGCTGCGGTTACCGGAGGCTCCGTCTAAGGGCACCAGTTATCAGGAGAATCAAGAGGGCTGCTGCGTCTCCCAGCACGGGCTCGATCCAAGTAGTGTAGAGTCTGGATCTGCTTGAACGGGTTACAAGGAAATATCTAGATGTCGTTTTTTGCGATGCTCTTTCCCGATCCTCTAATACTGACAGCAAGTGTTGCAGTTTATACTAGGGAGGGGCGGTTTTTTTATCTCCCTTACTAGTTGCTCGAGGTTAAGGTTTAGGAGTCACTTTTCTTTTTCTTGAGGTTGAGGACTGATGTTTTGTCCCTTATGCTTGTGTATTTGGGTATTTAATCGTTCTGTTCTTCCGAGTGGTCTGGGAGTGGGTTCACTCTATGTAAGGTTCAAATAGGGTATATCCCTGTTTAATCAAAAAAAAAAAAAACTTTATTAATATTCGATGTGGAACGAATTGAAAGAAATGAAAATAAAATTTTTTAATATTTTTGGATGCCCAAAAAATGTATTCTGGATGCACAACACTCTACCCAAAATAAGGGTGTGCGGGCTGATAATTATTTGGACATCTGATTCTACCTACAGGAGTTCGAGATCTTCTAAATTGTTCTCGCGGGTGCCCGATTTTTCTGTATCCGCTCTCTCCTTTCTCTTTGTAAATTAAAGAGAAGATTTTTTTTTTTTTTTTTTTTCTTTTGTTGGATGCTCTAGATCTCACCGCTTCAAGCTTAGAGAACTCTCTCGAGCCACATGTTGAAGTCAAAGAAGAGTTTATATATATATATATATATATTAAAGATTCGCCCACCAGTAATAATAAAGTCTCTTAACAATAATAACTCGTTGGGCCTAAACCACAGTCATAAATGTTTAAATCCAGTTATTATTATTATTATTATTAGTGTCCATGTCTTATATATATCCAAACATATTCATATTTTCATCCGATGTGGGACTATTAGGGTGCCACAGACTATCCCTTGGGTGCCACAGACTCTCCCTAACGTCCTCGTCAGTCCAAACATAGACTCCTCTCGACGTCTTCACCAGCCCAAACACACACACACACACACACACACACACACCGATGTCCTCGTCAGCCCAAACACATACACAGCAGCTCAAGATCACCAGGCGATGTGAGACTTATCTCGCTAGACTTGTCATCTAGACCCAGGCTCAGCTGAGACTCGCCACACACTTACGGCTCACTAAATATAAATTTGGACTGCACCACTACGCTCAGATCGATGAGATCGTTCAAATCGAGTATTTGAATCATCAAATTCGGATTTAGATCAGTCAAGTTTAGCTGACTTCACTCGAAAATCTAGAATTTTTTAAAAATTACTGTGACGCCCCCAATAGTCCCACATCGGATGTGGATGGAATTGTGATTGGGTTTATATGAGACTTGGACATTAGTTATAATAACTGGGCTTAAACATTTTGGGCTGTGGTTTGGGCCCAACGAGTTATTATTGCTAGTGGGCCGGGTCGTTACAATTACTACTTATAACTTAAGTCAAACCACTATATATATATATATATATATATATATATATATATATATATATGTGTGTGTGTGTGTGTGTGTGTGTGTGTGTGTGTGTATATAGGGTTTTTTGCACACATATATATACAGAATTTAAAATTTTCATTGAATTTTAAACTCGAATTTCTCAAATATTACAATGCTTCTTTTTATATGTGTGAGAATAGGCTTGAGAAGTATAAATGGACTATGCTTCTTATATGTGTGAGAATACATCTTCATGATACAAAGTTAAAGATATTGTGACACCTCAGTAGTTTTATATCGGATGGGAATGAAGTTGTGTTTGAGTATATAAGAGACATTGACACTATTAATAATAATTGGGCTTAAGGATTTTGGGTTGTTGTTTGGGCCGAATAAGTTATTATCGTTAGTGGGCCGGGTCCTTACATTTAGTATCAAAGCCAATCACTAGCCGAAATTGTGTGATGAGTCTCGGCTGAGTCTGGGTCTAAATGACAGGGCTAGCGGGACAAGTTTCACATCGCCTGGTAATCTTGAGCAGTGTGTATGGTGTTTGGCCTGACGAGGACGTCAGACCTAAATGGGGGAAGTCTGTGACACTCCAATAGTCCTACATCGGATGAGAATAAAGTTGTGATTCGGTATATAAGAGACATGGACACTATTAATAATAACTGGGCTTAAGCATTTTGGACTGTGGTTTGGGCCCAACGAGTGTAATACTCGAGAATTTTAAAACTAGGTTTTTTAATTTAATTTAATTAATTTTTTGGTATAGCGTGGCTGTTTCACATGGATAAGTGTGTATCCGAAGTTGTTTGGGAAGTTGGATTTGCGACACGTTTTTCAAAAATTTTGGTTGAGTTTTGATTTTTTCGAGTAGGTTAGTTAAACCCAAGTCTTAAATTTTGAGGTGAGGGCATTTTGATTTTTTGGCCAATTTCTTCTTTTATAAGGGGAATAGGGATTAGGGCTCCTAATCCCAATTAATCTAATCCTCCTTCTTCCTCCTTGCAACAGCCACCTTTTTATCTCGCTCATACACCTCGGAGAATGGAGCCGTCGCCGACACCGTCGCCGTCGTCGGATGAGAAGCAGGTGTGGGTTCTTTTCCCTCATCTTCTATTTTCTCCTCTTTTATTCTTTTCTTTTCTTCCTTTTTCCTCCTTTTGCTCTAGGTCGGATACCCTAGCTTACCGCGTACCGCTCTCTACCCTAGCCAACGCGGCCGTCGCTCTGCTAGTCGTCGCGCGTTCGCTGCGGCCGCACCTTGCTCGCGTGCCACACGCCCCTGTTGTTGCTGCTGTGCGGGCCTTGTGCGCGCTGTTGCCACACGTGCCCCACGCCACTGCTGCTACCGCGCGCGCGCAGCACCGCGTCTCGCTGCTACAAGCATGCGGGTTGCTGCCGCACGCGCCCAGCGCATGTCGCCCCGGCCGCGCGAGCGCACCGCCGCGTCTCTATGCGCATGCCGCCGCGCGGGCTACTGCCGCGCGCCTCTACGCATGTGCTACCGCACGCATGCCGCGCGCATGCTGCCACGCAGCGCGTGCTGCTGCACACATCTCTGGGCGCATTCTGCTGCCGCTCAGTGCTTCTGTGCGCGTGTTGCCGCGCGGCCTGCGAGCTTGTTGCCATGCGGCCTGTGCACTTCCTGCGCACCTCTGCGCGCTGCTGCAGCGCGCCCTACGCGCTTGCTGCTGTGCGGCCTCCGTGCTTGCTACCGCGCGCCCCTATGCAGGCTGCTGTCGCACGGTGTTGTTGCTGCGTTGCTCTGCTGCTGTGCACCTCTGAGTGGGTTGCTGCCTCGCGCCTTGCACGCTTGCAGCTGCACGTGCTTGCTACTGCGCGCCCCGACGCGCAGTGCTGTTGCCCAGCACCTTGCCGCACGCTTGCTTTGCGCATAGCGCCGCCGCTAAGCCAACGCGCACCCCAGTGCCATGCCCGCACCGTGCGCCACTTTCGTCGCGCCGTTTTGCTGCCCGCGCCTTGCGCCACTTGCGCCGTGCGCCACTTGCACCGTGCGCAGCGTTTGCTTTCCTCGAACCGCGCACGACCTTCTTGGGATGTCCTGCCCGACCTGTGCCTTCTCTTCCGTTTCACTGTTACAGTTTATGGTGGGCTTGAAGCAGTTAAGTTTTCGTAGCAGTGCATCGTTTTGCGGCCGAATACTTCTGTGGCCTTCTACTCTTCACCGATTGAGTACGGTACATCCGAAAACCTCTCTTGTGGCCATAAATATTGTGGTGTGCATTTTATTGATTTATGATGAGGGGACTTTTATTATTGAACTGTTTTCCTTTAATTACCTTTTTCGTGTAATTAATTACATCGGCGGATCGCTGGAAATCCCGACGGATTCCGGAGCAGCAGTGAAGTTCCCATTTCAGCTTTTTATTCACTTTGAGTTGGTGGGGGTGGGTATGAGAGAGTTGTTTTTGACAGTTGGTTGTGTTTCAAGCCCGAGCACCCAAGAGCCTTCAAGCCCAATGTGCAGCGGATTCCACGACCGCCTGAGTTGAGGTGGGTACTCCGATTCGGGTATTGGTATAGTATAATCTTTTGGGGTACCGTGGTTGATTGGACCATTTGGTTGCATCGCTAGTCCTACTTTTTGTTTCTTTTCCGCTTTTGTTACATCATATCTATTTTCAATGTAGTTGACACTCTTAATATAGTAGGACTTTTTATTTGCTTATCTACATGTCTTAGTCAATTAATATTGTCAGATACTCTTACATTTTTGCCATATACCACCTATTGCTAGATTTCACTTGTCACTATTTACAGTTTTACCTTGCATGATAGAGTAGGTGGATTTTTTATTGCTACAACATGTACTTTTGGCATACTTGATCCCATTGGGAGTTTTCGGCCATTCACCATGTTTTCGATCTTCTGACCGCGAGCTTGAGCATCCGCATTGAGATCGCTATGCACCAGCTGTACATTTCACGTACACAAGTGGGTTGATCCCCCACAATGGTGTTCTTTACCAGTAGAGTGGTCTATTCGACCCGTGAGCCCGTTTTACATGCTGCACCTGTGGGATCAGGCGATACTGAGCCCCTTTTGTTATCAATTAGCAGATGTGGGGTACATATCAGACTTTGTTCGGCACTAGCCTGAGGTCCTCGTGACCAACAGTGGCACTTGATTGGGTATCCTTACTTATGATAATATTGATGCATGTTCACAGTTTTTAGTATTGCCTTCTCAACAGTGTATCATTTCAGCATCTATACACTTATCTATTTCTATACCAGCTTTTATATCGTTTACTGTTGCCTATTACCTGCTTACTGCCTTTCAGCTATAGTATCTAGTAGGTACGACTTGCTCATCTCTGGCTCGTTGTATCCACTGAGATACATTTAATTGTGTCTCACACCCTTGGATAACTATTTTTCTGGTCATCCGGGTGGTGAGCAGTCGGAACGCTGATAAGAGATTTCGCGCTAAATTTGTCCCGAGTTACTTATTATTCAGACTTATTTTTTAGTTCGTCAGATTCATGTTGATTATCCATTCATTTAGTTATGTAGTATTTACCTGATTGACAACATATTTGGATTAACTTGTGGACTTTACAATTAGTTTATTTATAGAGTTAATTGGTTAGTTGTAAACTCTTATTGCATGATTGGTATCTTTACACTTGCCTAGTCGAGCGCGTACAGAGGAGACTCCGTCCGATTGGACTGGAAATTTTCTTTACGTGTGGCGGATCTGTTCACGTTCTGGAATTATTTTTCGAACTCTGATTTAAAAGAAAAAAAAAATTAATCCGCTTTTGAAAATTCGAGTCGTGACAACGAGTTATTATTGCTAGTGGGTGGGATTGTTACATTTGTAGTACATTCCAATAGTCCTATATTGGATGGAAATAAATTGTGATTGAGTTTATAAGAAACACTGTATACTAGTAATAATAACTGGACTTAAGTGTTTTGGAATTTGGTTTGGGTCCAACAAGTTATTATTGCTAGTGAGTCAGGTCGTTGCAATTAGTATCATAGCTAATTATCGGCCTAGATGACAGAGCTAGTGAGATAAGTCTCACATCGCCGGATTGTTACTCATGTAATCAAATTAAATTTCTATGAAAATGAAATTAAATTTCTATGAAAATGTAACAACCTTTAAAGAACCAAGAATGTTTACTTTGACTTAGTTCCCAAAACTTTCAATCAAAGATTGAAGAAATTTTCTCTGACACCCCAATAGTATCACATCGGATGGGAGTGTGGGTATCTTTAGGTATATATAAGATATGAATACTAGTAATAATAACTAGGTTTAAGCATTTTGGGCTATGGTTTGGGCCCAACGAGTTATTATTGTTAATGGGTCGGGTCGTTACATTTGGTATCATAGCCAATAACCAGCCGGAAGTGTGTGATGAGTCTTGACTCAGACTGGGTCTAGATGACAGGGCTAGCGAGACAAGTCTCACATCGCCTCGTGATCTTGGGCTGCTGTGTGTTTGTTTGAGCTGACAAGGACGTCAGGTCTAAAACAGGAGAGCCTGTGACACCCCAATAATCCCACATCGAATGGAAGTGTGAATGTCTTTAAGCATATATAAGACATGGGCACAAGTAATAATAACTGGACTTAAGTATTTTGGACTGTAATTTGAGCCCAACGAATTATTATTGGTAAGGGGTCGTATAGTTATATTTAAATTCTTCTACCTTTACAAATAACAAATTTCCAAATTTCTTACACCAATCATTTGAGATAAAATTTGAGATAAATTGATTACCAGATAATAAGTGATGAGAAAGAAACATAAATTTTAGTTTTTGTGGATATTTAATTAAAATATTTTAAATCATATATAATATATATAGTGTCAATTACCGATTTTTTAATTCAAGTTTTATTGTGCAACTAAATATACATAAATTGTGCATGAAATTATCTCTGATTATGGTCTCTTTGTCCTACCTTGTTTATTCATTGTTTATGCATGATTCTCTAATAGTAATAGCTAGACAAGCTCAAACAAATGACATGTTCATTTATTTAGTGTGAAATGATATAGTAATTAGCACACTTCAATGCCTTTTAAGTACTATATAACTTGTGATATATTTTCTAAACTTTAAGATATGAAAGTTATCTCATATTATACTTACTATTTTAGATATTGGAGAATTAGATATTGGAGGATTAACCAATTATTATAAATTTAGTATTTGACTAAATATTATTGAATCATAATCCTTTCTAATAAAGATAAGGACGATAAGGAAGTAAAAAGATTTATAATCTTTTCTTATAAAGGTAAGAAAAAAAAGGTAAAGTGCAGACAAATAAATAATTTTTTATCTATTATTTTGAATACTTAATTTAAATTTACTAACACTAACCAATTTTAATTTCAGTAGCAATTATTATTTAAATTTTCAATAATTATAATTACTATTAAATAGTTTTGTGATAAAGATTTTCAATGATTGGTAAAAAACTAAATAAATACCGCTAAATAATAGCCAATAACAATGATATAATTAATTATAATTATCACAAAAAATATACTAAATGATTGCTAAATAAAACTTATATGGCAATTGCAATTAGTATTAAAGTACTTGATCCACAACTAAATATTCATTGATTCAAAATTTAGCCATAAAATAACACATTCTTAATAACGCTAAACATATATTATCAAGTTATAAATCCAAAAAAAAAAAAAATCCAAAAAAAACTATTTTAAGAATAATATTTTTGCAATTAGTGGTACAAATAAGTAATATAAGTAAATTCTTATAAAAAGCTTCTAATTTTCAAGCAGATTTTCAAGATCACACAGAAGTATATCTTGTAAGGAATGAAAAAGAGGGTCAAAATTGTGATAATTTACTACACATGCAAGTTGATGGATATCTCAGCAAAATAATATCACCATATCTTGGATTTGAATGCTTCATAGGTAAATCATAATTACTTTAACTTAACATTCTTACAAATTATTGTCCAAATTTACTTTAAGTTTCAATCCTCACTTGACACTATGTCTTATGCAGGTTCTCAGGATATCCTTAAGATACATATATTTAAGTTTTAACAGGAATAGATAGCAATATATGTGTTACATTTTGTTTACTTGGGAATGTATAGAATTAGCATATAGATGACAAAGCCAAAACTGATGAGGAAAAATCAAGTTAGGGAATGCGGGTTTGTGACATTTCAAAAGATTTATCACCGATGCCATTTTGCTACTCTACATGCTAGACATAGAAGACACAAGTATCGTACTCGATTGATTGTGGATAAAAGATTTCAACGAAAAATCATTAAGACTTGAGAAAGAGCAAATGTTTCAGCAACGCACCTCTCTCAGATGCCTAGTCTTTAAGAATTGCAGTTTGAAAAAGTCACTTACCAATTTCGAAAACCTGAATTTCCTTAATTATCTGTATATTTCTAATTGCCCGCATATTCTGTCATTGTCAGAACGGTAGAGATTATCTTTTTCAGTCAGCTTGTTATTTTGTAATCTGCTCTTGGAGAAGCAATGCTAAAATCCTCATACCTGCATCTAGAACATATACCATTAATTATTGACGGTAGTTTGAAAGCAATATAACAAAGAGAATAAGAAGGAAAGAAAAAATTTGGCATTCACATGAATTGTCAGTGGCCATGCACAAGCTCCAAATCTTGTATTGGCTTTTGATGATCTACAAATTAGTACAATAAAAGCGGTTTCCGAATAGGTATATGTATAAACTCCTATATCTATAAATTGACATTATTATTCTGTGAATAGATAAAATACTTTTCAGTTCCCTGCGGTGAAGGCAAACAATCCATTAAGAACTGTTCAACGCACCAAACGAAAAAATGTGGATGCATCTACATTTAAACAGCTGCAAAATTTGAATTTCCACATGCACCCTCAAAATACTTAATTGTACAAAATTTAAGCATTCCCGCCCTATATATGAATTAGATGATTCCCTATCTTAAGATAAAGGTGTTAGGATTTTTGTAAGAATTCGAATTTTTAAAAATAAATAAATGAATGAAATTGTTTGAAGTCAAGTTGAATTTGGATCATGAAAAGCACAAATAGTCTAAGTGCCCCTTTTCTGCAGTGTAATTTGCACAGTTAGTGGGCCAGAAATGTCACTTTTCAATCCGAGCCTGATCTCGAAGATCCGAGACCACGAGTGCGACCGTCACGACGAACTGAGCGAAAATCATATTAAGCTTGTTCAGATCTGACGGTCGGATCTTCCAGAAATCAGCGTTGAAGCCGGCGGGACCCGCGACTTAAGTCGCGGGTACAATGTACAGTAAACCCTATTTTCGGGTCCCCCTCGCGCCAACGTTAAGCAAACTCGCTGTCCGGAAGCCGATCATAGCACTTCAAATAGTGGATTTTAACGGTTTCGTCATTCTGGACGCAATGGCGCTGACGGAATTTCCGTTTGACGACTCCAAGTCTCGAAAAACGTGAAAACTGTATTTCGGAGCTGTATTTTATGGACCGAAAATTTATCCGGACACAGTTTTGAAAAACAGAGATCGCTACCTGATAGGTTTCGACGAGCCGGACGTCCTGGCGAAGTCCGTTTTTCGATCTAACTCTCGGATTTTCTCGAAAAGCGAAGAATGCGTCGAAAAATGCAAAAATTGCATATAAAACCCTATATAAGTTGCCTCGAAAAGCGTGCCACTGCATGTGGAGGGACCCAGGTGAGAGTAAAGTATATTGCAAGGACCTAGACCCAAAATATTAGATGTGGGTGGACTAAATAGCATTTGTGCTATCTAAGTTTGAAAATTTGAAACTTCAAACCTTTCTCTTTAAAACCCCGAGCCCTGGGTCATAGCCACAGGTCCACCAACAACCTCCTCCACCACTCTGCCACGCATCCCTCGCCAGCCCCGCACCGGCCGTCGCCGCCGCAGCCACCCTTCTCTTTTCACGTTTTCCGGCCAAGGTGAGTTTTGAAACTTCCTAGTGCTTTCGGGTTTTTGGGCACAATCAATGTGCTCCTGACATCGAGGTCATCGTCCGGATGCAGACCCAGCTAAGACCGCCGTCCCGATCGCCGGCGGGGGACTCAACCTGCCGGATTATCGTTTTTGTTGGACGAGCTCTTACGCCACCATCATCCGGCCGGCGATCTTAAGATCAGCACCGTTGATTTTCTCCCTCTTGACGACTGTGACCTCCCCACAAGGTCTGAACCCGATCGGATCAGGATCGGGGCCGCACGACCAAGCCCTAGAACCGGCCGTTTTTCACCTTCGCCGGAACTCCTTCTGCCGGCGCCGCCGATCGACCCCGTCGCCGGCCACCCCCACCAGAAGACTCCTTGCGTTGGGAGGACTCTGTTGATCCAAGTCCCACCGGCCGGAACCCAGCCGGCCGGAATCCGCCATTAGAGGCCTTGAAGCTTGACCGAGCTCCTCCGGCGCCGCCTCGCCGGCGCTCCTCGGTCGCCGGGAACCTCCAGGTAGGCTTCTGTGATCTATATGAGTCCTCCCATCCAGTTGCATGTCCATCTTAACGTGGGCATTTTCCTTGCTGCAGTTGCACCCGAGGTGGAGCTAGACTCGAACTCCGGCCAACTCCGGCACCCGGCCTCCGGCCAACCGCACAGGTAAGGTCCAGACCCCAATTATAAGCACCGTATCATTTTGGTTTGGGCCAAGTTAGCCCCTGTAACTTGACCTCAACCCTTGCACCCGAGAGCATGATTTCGGGTTGGTCTCCGGCCGCCGCCGCCTCCGGCCGCCGGGGCTCGACCCCACATGAACCCGAGAGCCTCTGGGACCCCCCTCTGACTGGTGCTCACTCTTTCAGGGGCTTGGCAGCAAGATTCTTCAAAAAGAACCAAACCCGAGATCTTGGCTTAGAGCACACCTTGCTCCGGCGACTCTCCGTCCGGCCTCCGACGTGCGCAAAGTGAGCACACCACTCCCCTGTTATCACTGAACATCATGCTCCCCTAAGATCACTTTTAAAGCATGTGCATATTAGGTTGTAGCAAAGTTGTATATTGGACATAAAGAACATTATGGGCCAACTTTTAACTCGGGATCCGTGTCGACCAAACCCCGTGAGCACGAGCTCCGTCTCGACGTAACGAACCCGCTGAAATTTACGGCGTCGTCGTCGGAGTCCCGGTTTGCAAGAACGGGGCAAAATAGTGTGTCCAATATCGCGAGTTAAAAGGCTAACTTTGCTCTGGGGTTTCGCGCTGACCCAGGGTTGTGAGCACGGGGTCCGTCGCATCAAATGTGACGCGCGGGCACTTACGGCGTCGTCGTTGGACCCCCGGATTTTAAGAACGAGCCGAAACAGTAAAGAACACGATATTTTATGTAATTTTAAATTCATTATAGACCAAAATGCAAAATTGATGTATGAACTCTCCTTAAACAGCACCTAAGCACTACCTGGCCATTTTAGTAGGATTCCGATGGTCCTCGTTGACCAGGAATCAGATATCGACCGACGAAATGACCGATTTGACCCGTTTAAACGTTCCGTTAGTGTAACGCCGTCGGGAAAGGGTTGTGTGAGTTATTACTGATCATATCTCTTTATACAGGGCCCAGTTCTTCAGCACCAGCCTCCCAGTAGCAGCGCGGGAGTTCGAGGATCTGCCGTCGTCCAGGTGGGTTATCTTCGAACCGGGCCTCAGCTTTTTGGCCCTCTGGTTGCTTTAGTCCAGTCGGACACCTGTTCTTGACTTGCCCTGCTGATTTTGCCCATATGATCTAGCCTGACTTATACTGATCTTGTTTGACATAGCATGACCCTTTGATTGACATTTACTGATTAGACCTGTGATTGCTTATTCATGATCAGCCGACTATTATCTACATGATCCTGACTGATAGACACTACTCGATATGCATCTTGATTGATCCTGATTGATAGACACTACTCGATATGTATCTTGATTGATCCTGACTGATAGACACTACTCGATATGCATCTTGATTGATCCTAATTGATAGACACTACTCGATATGCCTCTTGATTGATCCTGATTGATAGACACTACTCGATATGCATCTTGATTGATCCTGATTGGTAGATACTGTGTGATATGCATGATTGATTGACTCCGATGGATAGATACAGACAGATGATTCCCTGTTGGGATTTCGGCGTGTGCCGACTACTCGGTCACTTGACCATCAGATTGATCATTATGACTTGCCATGCACTGCTGTACTTCACGAACCTGGCCGGGGTCGCTCCCCGTGGAGCTGGTTCTTTACCGGTAGAGTGGTCTGGTGATAGACCCGTGAGCCCTTCGACAGGGGTATGTCAGCGGATCGGGTGCGGATCGGTGGCTTTTGCCTGAGGTCCCCGGGACCAATAGTGGCGTATGATTGGATATTTGGTTTCTACATTTGATGCATTATTCTTACTTGTATGACTGTTCAGTTATTTCCAGCATGATTCTTGTAGACACCTTTTATGTCCTACCTGTATGATTTATCGCTATTACGACTGATAATTACTAGCATTTCCTGATTTACAGTATCTCTTATCTGCTTTTCCTGCTTTCCTATAGATCTTTTACTATCCGCAGATTTTAGTACCCAGTAGGTACGATTAGCTGATCCTCGGCTCGTCGTGCCCACTGGGATGCATGTACAGTGTATCTCACACCCCCTGGGTGACCATTTTTCCAGGTCGGTCGGGTGGGGAGATAGCGGGACGATCCAGTGAGCAGATTACGATAGAGCTGTCCCCATGAGCCTACTTACCCTGATGACATAGATCGATGATTGAGATCCCCGATTATCTGTAGTTGACTTTCATTTATGTCATTTCAGTTCCAGTATTTAGATACTTCAGATTGATGATAGTATGATATTTCGGATTATTCATGATGATTAGTATGATTTATTTGAGATATCTATTACTCTCTGATTGATGATTGGATTAGCCTAGCCGTACATGTATAGGGGAGTCTCTGTCCTTGGGATAGAGGGTTTCCTATATGTGTGGCGGTCTGTTGCGCCCAGTTTGCGAACTCTGATTTCAAAAAAAAAAAAAAAAAAAAAAATTTTAGACCGGATTTTTAAAACTCGGGGCGTGACAGATTAGATGGTATCAGAGCAATAGGTATACGGTACCTAGGAAAGATTGATTAGGAACTGGTTAGGATGAACCCTAGGATGACTTATGACGTGAGAGCGCGGGGTATTTGTCTAGCGGTTAGGAGTTCAGGTGTATTTTCACACTTATGAGACCTTATTGAATCGTGTCCCAACCCTGATCAGTGTAAAATAATTTGGGATTCACAATTACCTTGATAGAGATGATGATAGCTTGAGGAATTTGACTTTCATCTTAAAAGAATCTGATTTGTAGTTGATTCGCAAATTGTGGGTGAATTGATTTGGAGTCATGATCGTTCCTGACGATATTTGAGCTACGATTGGCGTCGCTAGTGCTGTGTTAGCAAGTGGTGATGCGTTTAAGGTAATGGAGAACAATGGAATATGGTTCTAGATTCTTGTGAGTAGCCAGAGTTGCACTCATAACCACGAGATGGTGGAGATAGTTGATATAGGTTTATAGTATCGACGTAGAGATTTGTGTCGTGAGGTATGAGTTATACCTTCTGTTGACTCCGGTGGGAGTCGTGTCCCCAACTTGATGTTGGCGACAGATCTTGGGTATTTCACCCTTCTTTCGATAAGTATGTTGGCTGCAGACAAGGTACTGTCGAAAGAGTGGTTTGAAATACTCTACCCCGTAAGGGGTAATATCGTGATTGGGTCTACTTGTTCGCTGGTTATAGTCTCCAGGGTTACTCTCTGGACAACGATGTTAAAGTTCAGTGATGATATCCCAGATCATATTGGACCTTAGGTAGGTCTCAGACAGTCGTGTGTATAGTGGACAGATTATAATTGTCATTAATGTAGACAATTCGTCCTAGCTTGCGGTCACTAGCCAAGTTGACCTCGCCAGATCGTGCAACTGATTCGATAATAGAAATAAGTGGTAGTACAAATGAGCAGTAAATGAACCAGAATTTTTAGCAGTTTGGATGAAACAGAATTGTGAACCCTAGTGTTATCGCAAACCACACAGTACAAGGTGCATCGACATTTGGGACCGTGTATGTTCGGTCAACGAACAAGTTATCGGGCCAATGTGATAGCAGATGCTTTGAGCCGAAAGCACGTGTCCCCAGAGCTACTAATGATCACTGATCAGGATCGCTTGTTTTCCAAGTTCCAGCGTCTAGACTTGGAGATCGTTCCTTCGGGGTCTACCGCTAGACTTTTAGCGATGGTAGTGCAGTCTACCCTGCTTGATCGCATAAAGGAGGGACAGCAGTCGGACCCCTCCTCCCATAAGAATCGTGAACTGATACCTCTGGGACAGACTGACGAATTACCAGCTGCACGTCGATGGCTCTATCCGATTCAGGAGCCGTTGATGTGTTCCAGATAGCGGTAAATTAAGGGCATCCTTACTAAGACACCACTGAAGATCCTGGCTCGAGATGAAAAGAAGCTGAGAAGCCGACCGATTCTCTATGTCAAGGTACAATGGGAGAACCTTGAAGAGCGCGAAGCCACGTGGGAACGCGAATCAGCCATGTTGGAGCGCTTTCCCCATGTATTTGACTTTTAGTTGTATTAAGTTTCAGGGACGAAACTTTCTTTTTGGTGGGAGAGATGTAAGAATTCGAATTTTTGAAAATAAATAAATGAATGAAATTGTTTGAAGTCAAGTTGAATTTGGATCATGAAAAGCACAAGTAGTCTAAGTGCCCCTTTTCTGCAGTGTAATTTGCACAGTTAGTGGGCCAGAAATGTCACTTTTCAATCCGAGCCTGATCTCGAAGATCCGAGACCACGAGTGCGACCGTCACGACGAACTGAGCGAAAACCATATTAAGCTTGTTCAGATCTGACGGTCGGATCTTCCAGAAATCAGCGTTGAAGCCGGCGGGACCCGCGACTTAAGTCGCGGGTACAATGTACAGTAAACCCTATTTTCGGGTCCCCCTCGCGCCAACGTTGAGCAAACTCGCTGTCCGGAAGCCGATCATAGCACTTCAAATAGTGGATTTTAACGGTTTCGTCATTCTGGACGCAATGGCAATGACGGAATTTCCGTTTGACGACTCCAAGTCTCGAAAAACGTGAAAACTGTATTTCAGAGCTGTATTTTATGGACCGAAAATTTATCCGGACACAGTTTTGAAAAACAGAGATCGCTACCTGATAGGTTTCGACGAGCCGGACGTCCTGGCAAAGTCCGTTTTTCGATCTGACGCTCGGATTTTCTCGAAAAGCGAAGAATGCGTCGAAAAATGCAAAAATTGCATATAAAACCCTATATAAGTTGCCTCGAAAAGCGTGCCACTGCATGTGGAGGGACCCAGGTGAGAGTAAAGTATATTGCAAGGACCTAGACCCAAAAAATTAGATGTGGGTGGACTAAATAGCATTTGTGCTATCTAAGTTTGAAAATTTGAAACTTCAAACCTTTCTCTTTAAAACCCCGAGCCCTGGGTCATAGCCACAGGTCCACCAACAACCTCCTCCACCACTCTGCCACGCATCCCTCGCCAGCCCCGCACCGGCCGCCGCCTGGCCGCCGCCTGGACCCCGGCCGTCGCCGCCGCAGCCACCCTTCTCTTTTCACGTTTTCCGGCCAAGGTGAGTTTTGAAACTTCCTAATGCTTTCGGGTTTTTGGGCACAATCAATGTGCTCCTGACATCGAGGTCATCGTCCGGATGCAGACCCAGCTTAGACCGCCGTCCCGATCGCCGGCGGGGGACTCAACCTGCCGGATTATCGTTTTTGTTGGACGAGCTCTTACGCCACCATCATCCGGCCGGCGATCTTAAGATCAGCACCGTTGATTTTCTCCCTCTTGACGACTGTGACCTCCCCACAAGGTCTGAACCCGATCGGATCAGGATCGGGGCCGCACGACCAAGCCCTAGAACCGGCCGTTTTTCACCTTCGCCGGAACTCCTTCTGCCGGCGCCGCCGATCGACCCCGTCGCCGGCCACCCCCACCAGAAGACTCCTTGCGTTGGGAGGACTCTGTTGATCCAAGTCCCACCGGCCGGAACCCAGCCGGCCGGAATCCGCCATTAGAGGCCTTGAAGCTTGACCGAGCTCCTCCGGCGCCGCCTCGCCGGCGCTCCTCGGTCGCCGGGAACCTCCAGGTAGGCTTCTGTGATCTATATGAGTCCTCCCATCCAGTTGCATGTCCATCTTAACGTGGGCATTTTCCTCGCTGCAGTTGCACCCGAGGTGGAGCTAGACTCGAACTCCGGCCAACTCCGGCACCCCGGCCTCCGGCCAACCGCACAGGTAAGGTCCAGACCCCAATTATAAGCACCGTATCATTTTGGTTTGGGCCAAGTTAGCCCCTGTAACTTGACCTCAACCCTTGCACCCGAGAGCATGATTTCGGGTTGGTCTCCGGCCGCCGCCGCCCTCCGGCCGCCGGGGCTCGACCCCACATGAACCCGAGAGCCTCTGGGAGCCCCCTCTGACTGGTGCTCACTCTTTCAGGGGCTTGGCAGCAAGATTCTTCAAAAAGAACCAAACCCGAGATCTTGGCTTAGAGCACACCTTGCTCCGGCGACTCTCCGTCCGGCCTCCGACGTGCGCAAAGTGAGCACACCACTCCCCTGTTATCACTGAACATCATGCTCCCCTAAGATCACTTTTAAAGCATGTGCATATTAAGTTGTAGCAAAGTTGTATATTGGACATAAAGAACATTATGGGCCAACTTTTAACTCGGGATCCGTGTCGACCAAACCCCGTGAGCACGAGCTCCGTCTCGACGTAACGAACCCGCTGAAATTTACGGCGTCGTCGTCGGAATCCCGGTTTGCAAGAACGGGGCAAAACAGTGTGTCCAATATCGCGAGTTAAAAGGCTAACTTTGCTCTGGGGTTTCGCGCTGACCCAGGGTTGTGAGCACGGGGTCCGTCGCATCAAATGTGACGCGCGGGCACTTACGGCGTCGTCGTTGGACCCCCGAATTTTAAGAACGAGCCGAAACAGTAAAGAACACGATATTTTATGCAATTTTAAATTCATTATAGACCAAAATGCAAAATTGATGTATGAACTCTCCTTAAACAGCACCTAAGCACTACCTGGCCATTTTAGTAGGATTCCGATGGTCCTCGTTGACCAGGAATCAGATATCGACCGACGAAATGACCGATTTGACCCGTTTAAACGTTCCGTTAGTGTAACGCCATCGGGAAAGGGTTGTGTGAGTTATTACTGATCATATCTCTTTATACAGGGCCCAGTTCTTCAGCACCAGCCTCCCAGTAGCAGCGCGGGAGTTCGAGGATCTGCCGTCGTCCAGGTGGGTTATCTTCGAACCGGGCCTCAGCTTTTTGGCCCTCTGGTTGCTTTAATCCAGTCGGACACCTGTTCTTGACTTGCCCTGCTGATTTTGCCTATATGATCTAGCCTGACTTATACTGATCTTGTTTGACATAGCATGACCCTTTGATTGACATTTACTGATTAGACCTGTGATTGCTTATTCATGATCAGCCGACTATTATCTACATGATCCTGACTGATAGACACTACTCGATATGCATCTTGATTGATCCTGATTGATAGACACTACTCGATATGTATCTTGATTGATCCTGACTGATAGACACTACTCGATATGCATCTTGATTGATCCTGATTGATAGACACTACTCGATATGCCTCTTGATTGATCCTGATTGATAGACACTACTCGATATGCATCTTGATTGATCCTGATTGGTAGATACTGTGTGATATGCATGATTGATTGACTCCGATGGATAGATACAGACAGATGATTCCCTGTTGGGATTTCGGCGTGTGCCGACTACTCGGTCACTTGACCATCAGATTGATCATTATGACTTGCCATGCACTGCTGTACTTCACGAACCTGGCCGGGGTCGCTCCCCGTGGAGCTGGTTCTTTACCGGTAGAGTGGTCTGGTGATAGACCCGTGAGCCCTTCGACAGGGGTATGTCAGCGGATCGGGTGCGGATCGGTGGCTTTTGCCTGAGGTCCCCGGGACCAATAGTGGCGTATGATTGGATATTTGGTTTCTACATTTGATGCATTATTCTTACTTGTATGACTGTTCAGTTATTTCCAGCATGATTCTTGTAGACACCTTTTATGTCCTACCTGTATGATTTATCGCTATTACGACTGATAATTACTAGCATTTCCTGATTTACAGTATCTCTTATCTGCTTTTCCTGCTTTCCTATAGATCTTTTACTATCCGCAGATTTTAGTACCCAGTAGGTACGATTAGCTGATCCTCGGCTCGTCGTGCCCACTGGGATGCATGTACAGTGTATCTCACACCCCCTGGGTGACCATTTTTCCAGGTCGGTCGGGTGGGGAGATAGCGGGACGATCCAGTGAGCAGATTACGATAGAGCTGTCCCCATGAGCCTACTTACCCTGATGACATAGATCGATGATTGAGATCCCCGATTATCTGTAGTTGACTTTCATTTATGTCATTTCAGTTCCAGTATTTAGATACTTCAGATTGATGATAGTATGATATTTCGGATTATTCATGATGATTAGTATGATTTATTTGAGATATCTATTACTCTCTGATTGATGATTGGATTAGCTTAGCCGTACATGTATAGGGGAGTCTCTGTCCTTGGGATAGAGGGTTTCCTATATCTGTGGCGGTCTGTTGCGCTCAGTTTGCGAACTCTGATTTTCAAAAAAAAAAAAAAAAAAAAAAAAAAAAAAAAAAAAAAAAAATTAGACCGGATTTTTAAAACTCGGGGCGTGACAATTTTGCGCAAAATAAACGCAGCGGAAAAAGAAATCAAATAAATAAATATTTAAAAAAACTTGAGATCCGATCTCAAGAATCACGCAAAATAGGATCTTTCATGTATTTAAGATTAATAAGAAAGAGGAAGATCTAATCTTCACCTTTGCGCGGAAAGATCTACACCGCAATGTGATGATCGTGAAATTTGGTTCTCTTGAAGTCATACACGCGTCTCACCTCTACGGGTATCCACACGAGGTTGTCGATATGATCGAAATTCTCACTGGGGTGCTAGCTCCTTGCATAGAATATCTTTCTTTCTTTGAATGTGGATATTTACGGGTATCCACACGAGGTTGTCGATTTGATCGAAATTCTCACCGGGGTGTTAGCTCCCTTGCATAGAACGTCTTTCTTTTTTGAATGTGGATATTTAGAAAGGAGGAAAACGATTTTGAATGTGGATATTTAGAAAAGAGGATAACGAGAAAAGAGATAATTACTAGAATTTTTTCTTTTATTTTTTTTTCTCGTAAAAAAATAAAACTCATACGTATAAAGAATGCTGGAATATCTTCAAGAATAATAGAGTTAATATGTAGTACAATTTAATCCTACTGTTCTCATTTAGATGCTCAAGGAAACCACTGTGAGCTGTCTATCACAAAGAATCAATCCAAACCTACTATTATCTCAAAAAAAAAAAAAAAATTAAAAAAAACATATTTCAATTTAAGCGCTTTATTTCCTAACTTTCATATAGAAGCATTTTACTATAATGATTTTCTTAATAGCACTCCAAGATAACTAGAAGTAGACCCGTGCCTTGAATTTTGATCTTAAGGCTATAGCATTTATTTTTATTTTTATTTTTTAAAAATTTATTAGGTATATACATGTTGGCATGCAACATTACGCACAACTTATTTTTTTTTGAGGGTAAGATAGTATATATGTTATCACTTCATTCAAAAAATAATTGAACTTCGCAATAGGTTGAGACAGCGGGACCTCGAAAGCAAAAAAGGAAAAAAAAAAAAAACAGAGAAGGTAACTAACGAGCGCAGAAACATTAGGCACAACTTATTGATACTAAAAAGTACGATTTTCTATTAAAGACTTAAGTCTAATATGTAAAATATTTATCATCTGATCTAACAGGTTGTGGTATTTTAAGGCCACACTAAGCAAGTTGCTGAGTACTAAGCGATTTTATTTTTCTTATGGATAATATCGATTTGAAGCATGCATGTTGGATGTGACATCTGACGCTCGGTTTCACCAGGTCACTTATTCTATAATTATTCTAGTTCTAACATATTTAATTCTAAACTTACCATTCAAAATATTATTTCCAGATTAAAATATTTAGCCCTATTATATTCTATATATAGGATTATTTACATTTATGGAGTGTCACATAACTTTCCTTTTAAGTCCTGACGTTCTAGTCAGGCTCAATTACACTCATAAGTATTAGGTGATATGAGACTCGTCTCGTTAGTTTTAACCGACCTTGTGGAGAGCCATACCTCACCCACAACGGTCATCAATCAGGCAGTCATGCTTGTCCGCCGTATAATCCTGGCTCAGTCGAGACTCATCTCATATTTTTGGCTGGTGATTAATTTTGATATCAACTGTGATGTCCCAACTTTTCTGAAGGTCAACTATCCTAAAACTATTTTAGCACGCTTAACCTTCTTAATTTCTTGAGCTTAGCCACCGCCCAAAATGCTATTGTTGGGTTGTAATACCCAAAAAATTTCATATCATTATACTGAATTTTGATCAAATTGGGCAAAATTCAGTTAGGAATAGTATCGACGATGTCTGAGTAATATTCCGGGAGTGTTGAGATAATTAGATAAGAGTTTGTACTCCGGAGAATAAAGATATAAAATTACAAAATTTGTTAAGTCTGAATTTTACCTTCATATATATATATATATATATATATATATATATATATATAATACTAATTAGTTCGTCAAAAAGTCAACCATATTTAATAGACGAGGAGTGCTATCTGTACATCCCAAATGGGATGTATATTCTACACCCACTTCATCCTGGGATGGGTATTCCTCCACTCGTCCCATCGATGGAACGAGTGGAATTCACCCTACCCCAGAATGGGGTGGATGTAAGATATACATCCCAATTGGGGTGTACACTTATATATACCCTTAATAGACTCGGCATGAGAAGTATAAATCGACTATGCTTCTTATATGTGTGATCCGAATATATCTTCATGATACGAAGTTAAATGTATAGTTCAACACGTATTTTTTACCAGTGAAAATCAACTTTTAAACCAATTGATTTATTTCATAGATCTAGTTTTTGTCATCTTTCATGAACCAATTTAATGGATTAAATAATTTAACTCAATTAAAAAAAAAAAAAAAGAAAAAAAAAAGACATATCCTTAACAATTTTGGCATCATGAGCTTAGTAATAAAGCCATGTGATCAAATTAAATATTTATGAAATGAAGGGTTAAAATGTAATAACTTTTAAAGAACCAAGAATGTATACTTTGATTTAGATAGTTCCAAAAACTTTCAATCAAAGATTGGAGTAATTTAAATTCTTCTATTTATTTTTATTTTTGTGACACCTCCAATAGTCCCACATCGGATGTGGAAGGAATTGTGATTAGGTTTATATGAGACATGGGCACTAGTAATAATAACTGGGCTTAAGCATTTTGGGCTGTAGTTTGGGCCCAACGAATTATTATTGCTAGTGGGCCGGGTCGTTATAATTTTTTACAGATATTTAAAATATTTTAAATTATATATATTATATAGTGTCAATTACCGATTTTTTAATTCAAGTTTTATTGTGCAACTAAATATACATATTATATAGTGTCAATTACCGATTTTTTAATTCAAGTTTTATTGTAGTGCAACTAAATATATATAAATTGTGCGTGAAATTATCTCTGATTATGGTCCCTTTGTCCTACCTTGTTTATTCATTGTATATGCATGATTCTATGAAATGTTCATTTATTTAGTGTGAAATGATATAGTAATTAACACATGATACTTCATCCCTTTTAAGTATATTATATAACTTGTGACATATTTTCTAAACTTTGAGATATGAAGTTATCTCATATTATTATTATTATTTCAGATATTGGAGGATTAACCAATTATTATAAATTTAGTATTTGGCTAAATATTATTGAATCATAATTTTTTTTAATATAGATATGGAAGATAAGGAAATAAAGAGATTTATAATATTTTCTTATAAAAGTAAGAAAAAAAAGAAACTACAGATATGTTGACAAATAAATAAAAATGTAGGATATCATTTTTTATCTATTATTTTGAATACTTAAATCAAATTTACTAACACTAAAAAATTTGGATTTCGGTGACAATTATTTTTTTAATTTTCAACAATTATAATTACCTCTAAATAATTTTATGATATAGATTTTTGATGGCTGGTAAAAGTCTAAATAAATACCGCTAAATAATACCCAATAACAATGGTATAATTAATTATAATTATCACAAAAAATATACTAAATGATTGTTAAATAAAACTTATAGTGGCAAATACAATTAATATTAAAATACTTGATGCACAAGTAAATATTCATTGATTCAAAATTTAGCCAAAAAAATAACACATTCTTAATAATGCAAAACATCTATTATCTCAGAGAAACCCAAAATTATAAATCCTTAAAAACAAGTCCCAAAAAAAACTATTTTAAAAATAATATTTTTGCAATTAGTGGTACAAATAAGTAATATAAGTAAATTTTTATAAAAAGTTTTCAATTTTCAAGCAGATTTTCAAGATCACACAGAAGTATAGAGAAGTAATAATTACTTACAATGGATAAAAGAAAGGAACAAAAATGCGATAATTTACTACACATGCAAGTTGATAATTTACTACACATGCAAGTTGATGGATATCTCAGCAAAATAATATCATTATATTTTAGATTTGAATACGTAAATCATAATTATTTTAACTTAATATTCTCACAAACTATTGTTCAAGTTGACTTTAAGTTTCAATTCTCACTTGACACACAGTGTTCTGATGCAGGTTCTCTAGATATCCGTAAAATACATATATTTATGTTTTAACAGGAATGGATAGCAATGTATGTATTACATTTTGTTTACTTGGGAATAAGTAGAATTAGAAAATAGGTGAGAAATCAAATTATGATGAGAAAAAACTAAGTTAGGGAATGCGGTCAAAAGATTCATCACCGATGCTACTCTATATGCCACACGGAAGACACAAATGCCTTACTCGATTGATTGTGGATTGAACATTTCAACGAAAAATCATTGAGTTCTTAGTAAGAGCAAGTGTTTCAGCACCACACCTCTCTCACATTCCTAGTTTTTAAGAATTGGTGTTTGAAGAAATCACTTACCAATTTTGAAAATCTGAATTTTTTTTAATTATCTTTATATTTCTATTTATCCGAATATTCTGTTATTGTCAGATTTATAAAGATCATCTTCCTCAACCAGCTTGTTATCTTGTAATCTGCTGCTGGAGAAGTAATGTCAAAATCCTCATACCTACATCTAGTCCAGATGTAGCCTTAATTATTGACGGTAGTCTGAAAGCAATATAACAAAGAGAATAAAAAGGAAAGAAAAATTCACGCAAATGTTAGGGACTTACAAAATTTTAGTCTGAATTCCTAGCCCAAATCCAAGCTCCAAATCTTGTATTGACCTTTGATCATCTATAAATTAGTACACTAAAAGATGAATAGACAAATTAAATACTTTTCAATTCCTGTGCAAACAAATCATTCCTTAAGAACTGTTCAATGCACCAAACGAAAAAATATGGAGGCATCTACATCTAAACCGTTGCAAAATCTGAATTTGTAACAGAGTGCACTTTCGATAAGTATTGTGGGGGCACAAAAAAAAAAAAAAAAAAAAAAAAAAAAAAAAAAAAAAAAAAAAATTATGCTGTAGATGCCCACACAACTGCACTCCAAACACATTTCTTAAGTTTTGAACAGCTGATTCCACACGTTCAGCTGCAAAAAAAAAACAACATCTCAAAATACTTTTCTTCAAACTGCAGTACTAAATTCTAAATAAGTAACTGCTGCATCCGTTAGCATGTTGTATAGCAACATAATCGATGTTCTAAGTAACAATGATAAAAGCAATAATAATATACCTGATCTTGAGCATATTACAACATTATCCCCTGCCTTCATAAACTCTCTGGCAAGTGCTTATTCTAAACCTGCACGTAGAATGCAGATTGAAGAAAAAAATGATCCCTGAACTCCTCCTCCTCCTCCCCGCGACCTTTTCCTCCTCTTCGCCATTTTTGCTCCTTCGCCGCGTCTATGGAGCTTCTAGGGTTCTAAGGGAGAGAGAGGAGTTGATGACGTAAGCTTTCCCTCGTGCGATTTTTTTATTTTTATTTTTTGAAAAGAAAACTTTATGCCTAAAATTGGTGCACCATCATCCTATACGTTAAAAATTTATTAGACGGTGGAGATTCAAAAGTGGCGACGGTTCACAGATGACGTGGTACACATGGTTTACCAAACTAATCGTCTCTAGACCAATATGGCCCGCCCGACCCAATGTTTCCTGTCCATGCGTCAACTTATGATTGGCCTACTTCCTATTTGCTGTTCCATCCCGGCCCAAGGTTATCACGCACATCCCGCCCACGCGTCAACTTATTATAGGTCCACTTCCTATTCGCGGTTTAGGCCAGGCCCAATACAGGACTTTTTCAAGTTCGAATCCACGTGTCAAATTATTATTGGTCCACTTCCATCGCCCTTATCGTGATCACGACATATGAATCCAACGGTCGATCGAAGTTTTCTACTCCTACTCGAATTAAGAAAGCTCTTCCCAAAATATCCCCAATCCCCCCAAATTCTCTCTTCCCTATATAAACCCCGCCCCCCCCCCCTCTCCCGCGCAATATAGAGAGAGAAGATTTTTAGAGAGAGAGAGAGAGAGAGAGAGAGAGAGAGAGAGAGAGAGACGAGAGAGAGAGAGAGAGAGAGAGAGAGATGGAGAGGTTCTTCTACGACGATCCATGGAACCCTAGACGCCTCCGCTACGCCGATCCGAGCCCCAATCCGAAGCCGAGGGTCGTCTCGATCCCCATCCGCGTCGTCGGCTCCGACGCGGCGGCGGCTCCGACGCGGAACCCTAGACGCCCCGCTACGCCGATCCGAGCCCCAATCCGAAGCCGAGGGTCGTCTCGATCCCCATCGCGTCGTCGGCTCCGACGCGGCGGCGGCGCCGCCGCCACGGCGGAAGGTGGTGCGGGAGGAGGAGGCGGCGGTGAGGATACAGAGGGTGTTTCGGGGGAACCTAGTGCGGAGGAGCCTGGGCCGGGTGCGGCGGATCGCGGCGGAGGTGGACGAGGCAGAGCGGAGGATCTCGGCGGAGGCGGCGGCGATCGGGGGCGACGAGAAGGAGAGGATGAGGGTGGGGGAGATGCTCATGGGGCTGCTCCTGCGTCTGGATTCGGTGCGCGGGGTGAGAGGGTATCGGAGGAAGGTGATTCGGCGCGTGATAGCGATTCAGAAGGCCTTGGATTCCGTTTGATGATGTCTTTTTCTTTTTTTTTTGTTTTTTAGTTTTTTTTTTTTTCTTAGCTTTTTTTTAAATATTTTTGGACTACTTTTTTTATATAAATATATAGTTTTTATATTAGAAAAAAAAAGTTTTTTGAGTGCAATTTTGTGAATAATATATATATATATATATATATATATATATATATATATATATTATATATATATATATATATTGAATTTTTGTTGTATCTAAATAAAATAATAGGTAAAGGTAATGCTATAAATATATTCCAAAAGGATGCTGTAGTCTACATCCATCTATTTAAGAGTTGAAAGCTTATTTACAAATTGTAAATTATGAAGTAATTTTTCATCAAACCTCGGGTGTGAAATATACACCACACCAAAAATAATATACAACTAGTATAATTTTAAAATAATATTTTAAATAAAATACTGGATCATTAATTTATTATGTATTTTTAAAATAATTTATTGCTTTAGAATATAACAGAATAAATATATATTTAAAATTATTTTAAAATTATCTAAAATAATTGGGTTGGACCGCGATACATATTATTATTAATTTTTTACACTATTTTTCGTTATTTTCTACTTATTTTGAAATTAAACGTTATGATAAATTTAACGATAAAAACTTTACATGTATCAATTACGCGATACATTTACAAGTACAGTAACTGATCTCCCTTTCAGGATTATTGTATGCAATTAGTAATAACAAAAGAAAATAGTTGCAAATACTTGTTTTTCCAAATAATACAAGGATGATGATTACAATAAACACATGCCAAAGAGTTGTATTCAAGAGAAGAAAGAAAACTCACTCCCACACATCTGATTTTTTCACACCGCACATACGAGTGAATTTACGAAACATTTATCATCTGGGAGATTATATTGACGTGTTATTCATCGCTGTTAGTTTTCTCGCTCCACAGTTCTCTACACCGTCTGCGACCTACCATATCGTCGATAAATACTATACTATTTCTCTCCATGATATCTATGCTTGGCCGCATTTTCTTAGACAGAGGATTCTCTTTTCTTAGTACTCTTGTTTTGTAATCCAGAACTCCGGTGCATCCGAACGAGGAGGTCAAAAATATATTATATAAAATATATTAAATTTTAAAAATTATTGATAAAAAAATTATATATAATTATTTTTTGTTTTTTTGTTTTTTGTTTTCGAATTTAATATATTTTTTTTAGAAAAAAATTAGAGTATAGTTATCTTTACTATTAAAATAATAATATTTTAGATATTTATAAAAAAAAAATTATTTTAAAAATTAAGTATTAAAATTTAGTATAATTTGCAAATTAAGTACTACGATATATCAAAAATTATAATTTTTAAATTAAGTATTATAAATTTATATATATTTCGTAGCCCACAAAATAATATTATTTAAAAAAAAAAATTGGCCTCTAAAATTTATACTATTTTTTTTTTTTAATAATTTAATATTAAACTGATATATAATTTTAAAAATTTTGGATGGGCCATAGAATAGCTTCGTTTCTGATCCTGCTCATATTTATAAACAAAAAGGCAACATATTAGCAGCCATTTCGGCAATTTATAGCTGATGGATTTATCTGGAAAGATCACTAACATAAGTAATTTTTCGTCCAATTTGATCAGCCAAGTTAGCATCTTTACTCATCTGGTATTGTTCGTCGAAAAGAAAGTACTATAGTGGGATGTTTCACAAAAACAACTGTGTAGAGAAGTGAGACGTTGTATGTTGAATATAACCTTCGTTATTTTTTTATTTTTTATTTTTTTTTTAGAGAAAAGTGGCACGTCGTTTGTTTCATTCAATACGAAAATGAATTGAGCAATAATGATGAGACAAGAGTCTCAAAATAAGAAATAAAAAAAATTTATTTTTTCTTCAACAACTTTTTCCATATCTGAACCTTTCTATTAACCCACCAAACTGCACAAAGTGGGTCGGTGGTGACATGATCAAAGATCACTTTATTTCGAATCGCCCAAATCACAGACCAGACTGTCGCTAAAAAAGATAGCAGCTTAACTCTAATCGAAGCCCTATCCGTAGTCATCAGCCTTTCCCAGATACTCCTTACATTTTTCCCAAACTTCCGAGGACATTCCCAACGCGAATTGCGCAAAAACATACCTCACAAAGAGATGATCAATCGTCTCCTTACATTTTCCCCAAACTTCCGAGGACTTTCCCAACACGAATTACGCAAAACACACCTCACAAAAAGATGATCAATCGTCTCATCAACGCAACCGCAAAGCACACACAACGTGTTTCCACCCAACCTCTCAACATCAGAATATCTGTCGTTAGCAGGCACCGTTTGATTATCAACCAAATTAGAATCTGTGCACGTAACGGCATCCGAAGGCTCCAAAGAGACCGGGCGTACACGTCTCTAATACTCCCGTCGCTAATGATCAAGTAAGTAGACTTCACTGTAAAAATTTTCTTGTCATGCCATCACCAAAACACCTCGTCATTCCCAGTCCTCGATGTGACACCGGCTAGGAGCTTTTTTAAATGCCGCACACCTCTATTCCCCCTCAACCCTCGACGTTTTCAAAATTTTCGCCATCTCCAACCGCAGCTCCGGAAGCAATCGCCCATCTCCAACCTTCATTAAATTTTGAATGCTAAAATTTCTTGTTGTGCCTCTAACATCCTATTTAGTTAACATAATCTAAGATATTAATTTGAACTACTTAGAACAAAATTCATGCATTTTTGGCGTCACCAGCTTAGTAATAAAGCCATGTGATCAAATTAAGTATTTAAAAATAAAAGATTGTCAAAACTTGACCATCTTTAGAGAATCAATAATGTTGACTTTGATTTAGGTAATTCCAAAAGTTTTCTATTAAAGAGTGAAGTAATTTAAATTCTTCTAGCTTTATAAATAACAAATTTTTTATACCAATCATTAAAATTTGGAAACTTTGAGATAAATTGATTAGTGATGAGAAAAAAATCATAAATAAATAAATAAATATAATATATATATATATATATATAATATATATATATATATATATATGTTGTGCTGGAATGCTATTGATAGCACCAGCCCAACTTTACCATCCATTTTGTAGCCCTTGGATTGCATTGAGATTCGTGCAAGCCTTTAATTAAATTTTTTTTTTACTTTTACTTTTTCTTTTACTTTTTTTTACTTTTTTTTTTCATTAAAAAGTCTCCACGAATCTCAATGCGATTCAAGGCCTACAAAATTGGTGGCAAAGTTGGGCTGATGCTATCAATAGCATTCAGCCCAACTCTCTCTCTCTCTCTAATCTATATATATTTAAAATATTTTAAATTATAGGTATATAATAGTGTCAATTACCGATTTTTTTTTTCTAGAAAAGAACCATGTTACCCACTTCGTTTATTTTAAAATAAATTTAACTGAAAATATGAATCAACTAAACTTCGTCTATTTTAAAATAAACTTAGCTGAAAATATAAATCAATTAGATCGACTTCGTTTATTTTAAAATAAACTTAGCTGAAAATATGAATCAACTAGATTTCGTATATTTTAAAATAAAATAAACTAAAAATATGAATCAAATTAAATTTCGAATTCAAAATCTTGGATATCAACCATAAAATTTTTTACCACTTGCACAAAACAAAAATTGATAATTACTAATTCTTTACTTTGAGTTTTATTGTGTAACTAAAGAACCGTTTGATTGGATATAATTATAAAAACAACGTAGTTGAAAATACGTGCAATTACAAATACTTATATTTTGCCTGTTTAATTTATATAGTTGTAACTACTGTATTTATATTTATTCTGCTTGGTAGATTATCTCTCCTATATTTATTATTATTATTACTATTTTTAATGTGTTGTTTTTTATTGAACGAGGTTGTTTTTTTTTTTTTTTTTTTTAAAGAACATCCTTTTTTTCTTAACGGCTTTATTTTTTTTGAACGGTATTTTTTTAAATAAAGTTATATATTTTTAAACGATTTGATTTTTTTAGTAGTCCTATATATATATATATATATATATATATATATATATTATATATATATATATATATTAAATTAAGAGATATTATTATTTATTATTTTTTAAACAGATGAGTCGACTCTGATCCAATTGCTGCAGTTGGTAGTACAATCAGTTTGGCTACAATACCAACTCTAGTAGACCTTTCCATGTGGATGCAATTGCAGTAGTACTTGAGCCTAAGTATATCAAATCAAGTAAAATATTTATAATTATATGCATCTCTAACTATATTGTAGTTGAAAATGCATGTAATCAAACAATTCTTAATATACATAAATTGTGCATGGAATTATCTCTGATTATAATCGCTTTGTCCTACAGCTTGTTTATTCATTGTTTATGCATGATTGTATAATAGCACTAGACGAGCCCAAACAAATGTCATGTTCATTTGTTTAGCGTGAAATGATATAGTAATTTGCCTCTATATAACTAATGGTACATTTTCTAAACTTTAGGATATGAAAGTTATCTCATATTATTCTTATTACTATTTGAGATATTGGAGGATTAAACAATTATTATAAATTTTGTATTTAACTAAATATTATTAAATTATAATTTTTTTTATTAAAAAAAAGTGAGTGCATATATAAGCAGTCAAAATAAATGCAACTATTATATAGTAGTTTTCGTTTTAACAATTATGAAAAGTCACTTTACAAAATTAAGTTAAGCTTAAAAAAATTAAAAAAATCTAGTTCAGTAAAAAAGACTGTAGTTACTTAATAAATAGAAATAATGAGCTGCGTAATTCAAAAATGAGATTTGAAATTTAACCTAATCAATCTGAAACTCAATTCAATTAGATTTCGACCAACCAAAGATGTAAAAAAAAATAATCTGAAACACTAATAATCCAAAATTAATTATTCATCATATTTTACCTCTAACATTTTAGTCTGTTGTAATTTAAACGATCAGAGCGCATAAGCGGATTATGTAATTTAGGGGTATTTTAGCAACAATCGTTTCCTACTCTTCTAAATTTTATATTTATTTCTAATTTATCAGTACAATATTTTTTAAAAAAAATAAAATAATAAATTTTAATTAAAATAAATATGACACATCATATATTAAAACTCCAAGTATATATTAGTTATCTTTTCTTCCACACTAATTTTTTAATCATCCATCTTTTAGTTTAGCAGTATGTGTTTGCCTTCCAACGTTTAATGGTATATATGTTATAAATATAAGCTTTGAAACAAGAAATAATATAATATACATCTCATTAAAAACGGATGTGAAAATGATGTTCAGATAGAAAAATTAGTAAAATAGTATCATATTTTAAAATAGATAGGATATAAAAATACT